>JAEIFU010001012.1:0-85813 GCA_018904235.1 Lordiphosa stackelbergi
ATATTAACAGAACTGTTGAAGAAAAGAAGCTTCACAGTGAAAACAATTCTGGCTTTAAATATAAACATTCAACTGTCACACGCAATCAACCCAAGTTAGTATCCGAAATCAACTGGGCATGCGGACCAAAAAAGATGTCATTGGAGTTTGTTTTATAGACCTTGAAAAGGCTTTTGATACGGTTTGGACTAAAGGCTTGATAGTCAAACTTGTGTAATATAACTTTCCCTGCATTTACTAGTCCTTATATACAATATGATAACAGAAAGCAAATTTAGAGTTAACATCAATTCACTCTACGAGCACAAGTGGACTTTAATGTCTCTAATGGCCTTCAACAAGGCACGGCAAAATGCCCCAACTTTTTAGCTTGTTTTTAAATGACCTCCCACAAAAAGTCGATAAAATAATAGCCTTGCGTACGATATTGAGATATACTTCACCCGACGACACAGTGCTCCTAAAATAAACAGCCACCTTCAGAAGAACTTTAATCTTATTGAAAATTATGACAATTAATCAGACATCTAAAAATTAGTGCAAATAAATGTGAAAGTATCCTTGCCCACCAACAACTATGATATTAGGAAGAATTGGAAAAAATTTCAAGTCTCAACTTCTATGAACTTTTCTATCCCACTTTCCGGAAAATAAATAAGGAATCTATTTGGATAAATTCGTATTATGACGAACATGTAAACCTTCAAATTAAGAAGACGACTAACGCTTACTATGCTTTACAAAAATGTTAGAAGTGCAAATTTATAGAGAGATAGAACCATGATAATAATGTACCATCCCTTAAGACCTATTCTAACGTACGATGTTCGATATGGTATAATATTTCATCCTACATGGAAAGGCTGAGGAAATTAGAAAAGAAAATTCTAAGAGCGGGTACGTCAACGTACAGATACCCCAGATCCGATTTTCAAAATATATTTGAACCAAAAGTTATATAATGTCACAGAAATTGTCAGAATTAGACAAACCATATCTTTAACTTAACCAGAAGTCACATATGAGATGTATGGACGATGCCGAAAATATTTCAATAAGAGCGCATTACTATGAGAGCGATGCATATCGTAGGTGCCTCCAAATGGCTTCGCACCCCACCCGAAATATTCGTATACTTGGATGAAAACAAACTTACCCTAAATGCAGACGGCATAACAGCATGTATCATTTATAGAAGAGCCAATAAAAAGTGAATTACAGAGCATAAATTATCAGAAACAAACAAAAGATGGACATTCATCCATATAGGGACAAAAGAAATAGCAACCTGATAAGGAACAAGTGTGTGGTGACTTATAACTAGGGCTACGAAGTCTTTTTTATTCCTTTCCCTTTATCTTAATTATAGAAAACGTCCAGGCAGTGTTTTTTTTAAACCTTCTTGCAGTTAACCACACTATTCCCCTGTAATCCAGCCATTCATTTAACTCCGCACGTGGCTTTTGCGGGCAAAATTTTGTCTAAGTTTATTGCCTTCTAAATAAACGAAAAATTGATTAAAACATCGAAGTAACCTATGGAAAATAATGTCCAAGGTATGTTTAATGCAATTTCGATTCAGTTTATTCTATATATAAAAGTGTATTCTCTGTTTTATGTGTTTTGTTAGTGTTGTTCAGGCGAGCTTAACCTCCAAATACCCTGTTTCGTGGAGTAAAAAAGTTTTTCGTTGCAGGATTGTCGCGGATTGTCGCAACTGTTAATGCAATATTGTTCATTAAAGTGTCTTCTTTACGATATCTAATGGGTTTTTACCACGAATTTTCACAATCCCGCGAAACCATGATTTTTTCAGACCACTTCTATTTTGACATTAAGAATTGATTCAAGAATGCATGCCCGAAAAAGCAGTTGTCAGTATAATATGCACGACGTTTTTCATTGAGCTATGGACTCCTCGTGATCCACTGATTCTAGTTTATGCTTAAATAAAAGAAGCACGAAATAAAAAGATACCTCTTCCACTTCCCGGTTTACATTAAGTTGTAAGTATGGACCCTCTGTGTGATGAAGATAATAATGTTGATACCGATTCGGATAGATCCGATATTGAGAATAAATACTGTTTACATTTAGATTCTGAATTTAATGATTAAAAATATATACCTAATTAAAGTTGTGTTAAAAAGATTAGCTTCTGTAAATATTCAAAATCAGCAAGATTCATGCTAGTCGCTGATCGGTTATATGGCAGCCATTTATAAAAATAGTCTAAGTTGAACAAAATTGGTTAGGACACCTCGAGAGCCTAAAATACGTGTATAAACAGAATTACAGCTCAATAGTTTGAAAAACAACAAAGTTAGTGAAAATCGGACAGATCATTTATATGGCAGCTATATAAAATAATGGTCTAAAGTGAACGAATATTTGTAAGTCGTCTTGGGGGCCCTGAAATAGGAGTATAAACCAAATTTCGTGCAGAAATCTTTATAATTAGACTTTATGCCAAAAAAATCGACTTTGGGACCATTGTAGTACACTACAAAAATAGAATAAATATTTATTTATAAGTAAATTTATCTTAAAAAGAGAAAAAAAATAACACAACTTGAAATGAGAGCTCGATTGGAGACTAGATTTAAGAATAAAATGTATGTTACTTAATTTAGTTAGTATATATAAAGTATAAAACTTGAATAAACTAAATGAAACGGAAAAAAAAACCAAGTTTCAAGTCAACCGGATGTAAAATAAAAATTTTCCAATACAAACGCTTACCGCCATACCGACGCTTTTCCGAGTTTTCCGGTTGAAATTTTCAAAATTTTTTTTCTTAGTGCGCGCCTGCACAACTAAACAAAGGTCTATGCCAAATCTCAAACCTGTAGGATAAGGCGTTTAGGCTTGGCGTTGATAATATGTCAGTCGAGCGTACACACAAAAAAAATCTGGTGGGTAAAATTAACTACGCTGACAGTAACTTTTTTCAAAATTTTTTATGCATGTGGTTTTGGTGTTGTTTGTAATGTGCTAACAGTAAAATCTACTGAAGATATTTGTTATCTTTACGTATTTATTTTTTAGCACGAGTTTTGTTGTTGCATTTAACAACTGTACTCCTAGTAAAATATTACACAAATATTTTGTCAAATTTTTCTTTGTTTTATTAAGTTACTACTACTACAGTAACTTTACCATAGAATTAGTAACTCTGGCGTGATTTTTTCTTCACATACTTTGCTTTTGCAATTAACTGGTACCCACAAGTTAATCTAACCGCACATGTAGAATAACTTTTTGAATGTATTTTGATGCACCGATTAACTGTTCCGACGGCAAATCTAACCGCGAAAATTGTTGGACTTAGCAAAGGGCATAGCAGAGTAAGCATACAAAAACTTTTCTGATCAGCACCAAAATAAATATACAGTTGTACACAAACAGAAATCACTTCCCAAATTTTGCCCCTTCAATCGCTGGTTGAGTAGAGTTATGAGGGCGAAAGATAAAATAAAAACCGTTTATCTTCTAAGAACGCTAACCGGATTTGGATGGTCTTAATATAGCGTTAAGTGTCCACAGCACACTAAAAATAGCTGTGCACATTTTATTGTTAATTTATATCTAAAAAATAATGAAATTTTTACACCTTTTATTGTGTTAGCCCAGATACTGACAGTTTTTTGCTGGTTTTTCTTTATCAAAAGGTCCCTAACAACATATAATTTTGCAAACACATTCTAAGGGTACCTCATGGTGAAAAATAGTTAAACGTTAATTTAGTACTTTTCTATTAATATTTTATACATATTAGGCACAATAATTGTAAATCAGCTTAAAAGGGGAAAAAGGGAAATTATCTGTCAATTCTGTGTGAGTATTTACAGTGTGCTCAATATAATAAAATATATTTTTTTTTTTATTCCCTATGAAGATGATTCCCTTCACTGCAAAAATTGTACATTGTTAGGACTTCTTATTGAAACAAACAGCAAAAAAACTATAAATCGATTTACACTCGAAAAAAATTATTTGAAAATTTTAATAATATTTTTTGTGCCCCAGAGATGGTAATAAAAATGTGCAAAATAAATTTTCTGAATTCAATGGTGGACACTTATAACATATATTTAACCCATTCAAATCGGATAAACGGTTCTGAAGATAAACGAGTTTTTGATTTATCTTTCCGCCTCATAACTCCACTCCAATAGCGATATAGAAGACTAAAAATTTAGGAGAGGGAGTTTCTCATTGATGGTAACAACATATTTAATTTTGGTGTGATCGGAGTGGGGGCAGTTTATGTATGCTTATTCTGCTATGCCCTTTAAGTTGATCTTTTATAGAGCACTTCAACTAAATGCGAACTTGAGAATTTCTAGAGGTCTCATGTATGCGATGTTCAAGAAATTTTTCGTGCATATGTTTAGGCAGATTTAATACAAGTAATATGTTTAATGGCGTTGCTTTTAACACGCGCGTAGCGTATCTGGTAAAGACGTGCTTCCAATCGTGTTAAGACCAATGGCCCCGGGTTCGAATCCCCCCAGAGTAAGTAAAAATGTTTCATATTTAATAAATATTTGTTTAATTTCCCATATTTTTTCAGAACCAAATTTGGTGGGTGCGGGAGTAGTGGGATTGCCTCTTCTGCTCTGGGATGAGCTCAAGAAGATTGCCAACTTGTGACAGCTAAAATAGTATCCCACCCTACTGTTGTACAGTTGTGTAACAGCTGTCAAATTACCAATTGTATGGTAAAATTACTGTGAAATCAGTAAGGAAAGTACTTACTGTAAACATCGGTAAATATTACTTATTTATGTCGGTTGGCGCATTTTTAAACGAGATTTTCGGTTAGATTTACTATATCAATAGTTAGTCTTACGTAAAGGTTTACGTGAAAGTTACTCAACAATTTGGTTAATTTGTTGGTAAACTTTGTGGGTTGGCGCATTTCCAACCCACAATATCGGTTAACCCCACAGATTTCTTTGTGTGTACAGATTAATATATATAGATTTTGCCTCCTATGATAAAATAGGAATTGTTCTATTTGATAAGAGTTTTTTTTACGAGAAGTTTGACAACCTGCTAGAGTTGCCCAGAATCAGCTTAGACACCAATGCAATTGAAGAAAATATTTGTGAATTAACCACAGAGAAATAGAAATAATCCGATTTTTTATTGTGTTTGTGTGTTCGTGGCTGTCTGATGCACACGAAATGATTGCCGAAATGCCGACAATGCTGCACATCTTTGTTCTTGCGTTCGAATTTGGAAGAGGCATAGAAAGAGAAGGAAGCGCTACACGAGTGGAATACAACGACGAATGCGCGGTATGAACATAGGGCGTGGACACGAACCAGCATTCATTTGACAGACAGGCCTGTTTTCGTTTCCGAATTCGATTGATCAGCGTTAGCAAATTTTGAGATTTCTAAGAAAACGATTGAAGCTTACAGCCCAATAACACAGTTTTTTTTTTATTGAAATCGTAAACAGGAACATATTTGAAACAATTAGAAATTGTACCAGTTTAATTGTTTTTGTAAACCTAATTTAAATAAATTTCGTTTAGTTTGCGGTTTTAGACTTGGTTTCGGTTTCATTGGAGACCTTGTTGATCGGGCGTAAAGCAATACTCATAAACTTTTGTTATTCTTGAAAGTTTTATTTTATTTGTTTTGAACCAGGGAATCAAATCGTAACCAAAAGCGGAACCGTATACCGAAAAGAACCGATTAAAACTCAAAACCAGAACCCGAACTGGTACCGATATTTTAAGTTTCTGTATACCGGTATTCGAAAACCGATATTCTGGGAAACGAACAGAACCTAAACGTAGTGTACCGGTACAGTTTCGATTCTGAGCAACATTTAGACTGCAAAGCTGGGGCTTTTACGTATTTTGGCTAAAATGTTTGCTTTCAAAATAAGAGTCTGGTATAGCAGACTACTACTAGTCTCTTTGAATAGGTGGCATCCTATATTCATAGATTCTCATTATAATGTCATGATAGCCTTTGAAGAATAGAGTACTTGTGAGAAACACAGCTCTGAACGAGGCTGTAAACCTCTTGGTTCTCAGCTTGGTTCATGAATTGTGATGTCGGTGAGATATTTTTTGGTAAAAAATTAAACAAATTCTTGGCAAGGAAGCTTTCAGCTAACGAAGCTATTAAAAACATTTATCAATACCCGAATAGACTTCATTTATTATGGTAATCATTGTATGTATGAATGATAGTTCTCTACCAGTGCTTAGAAATGTGCCTGGGCTTTAAAATGAAGATATATATATGGACAATAAACTGATTTCATTTGCTTTTTAACAACTTGTCTTTATTTCTATCTCGAAATGATAATGCACCGATTCAGCGCTATAAAATAATTTTTAAACGGTCAATATATTGTGATCATTTTGGAAGCTCTGAAGAAAAAGACTAAAGAAATTCCTGGAACTGAACCTTTTTCAAGCAGAAGAGCTCCGGGTTCGGGTCCAGATTTGGGGGATTAAGAATTTAGAAGTTTCGGTTGGAGATCCCGAACCAAACAGGAACTGCGGGTTCGGTTCATAACCGGTTAAAAGTGGAGGCTAAGAGGACTCATACGCGGTAAGCTCAGTGCCTTGCATACTAGCAGTGCTGGGTTTATGCAAGATGCTCTTGCTTTTACCGAAACTTCTCTCTATGAAAACATTTCTAATCATGAGATCCTAACAGATCGCTACTTTATTTATAGATGTGACCGTCCTTTTGGTCGTGGAGGTGGAGTCCTAATTGCAGTAGATTCAATCTGGCCGTCCCAACAGATTCCTTGCGATTTACCGCCCAACATTGAGTTCGTTGCTGTTAAAGTTCAAACACACGATTCAAATATTTTCTTAACGTGCTCCTATATTCCTCCTGCCTCTGACCTTTCTCTTTATTTACTTCACGCTGAACACATACAAAGAATTGCTTCCGTGCTGGGTGATCGTGATCGTATGGTGGTCGTCGGGGATTTTAATATTCCACACATCTCTTGGGCTTCATATGACAATTCCTTCGAACTGTACCCATCTGCCTCTCATGAATTTCTTAATCTTATGGCTGATCAATCTCTTGGGCAGCTTAACTCCATTAGTAATGGTTTGCACAGACTCCTTGATCTTGTTTTTGTTTCCGATATTTCCAATTCGGTGGTGTCCAGAACTTCACCCTTGTCAATTCCGGAGGACATTCATCACCCTACTCTACAAATTGATTGTGACCTTGATATACCGAGTACCACTTCTCTCCCTTTCCAGAATTCTGCATCCTTTTGCTTTCGAAATGTTGACTTTCTACGCCTCAATGAGGCGTTATCCATGGTAGACTGGTCTTTTCTGGACTCATCTCAGGATATTGAAAAATCCACAAACGCTTTTTACGAAGTTCTTTATACTGTGTTTAACGATTTTGTGCCCCTTCGGATTTCTTCTCCTCGAACACGTGCGCCGCCATGGTTCACGAGAGGCTTATCTAACCTGAAAAATATTAAGTCTCGGCTCTACAAAAAATTTAAAAAATCTGGATCCCGCGTGGATTTTGCAAAATATTCGTTGGCACGATCCAAATTTATGATTCTCAACTCAGAATGCTATAAGGACTACTTGGTCAGGTGTAAGTTGAGCTTTCAGGACAACCCAAAGGAGTTCTACAACTTTGTCAATGCTAAAAGGAAATCCTCTCAATTCCCGCCCTCCCTCTCTTTAGATAATGTATCGGGTGACAACGACTCTGATATTGCCAATCTATTTGCAACATTTTTCCAACGATGCTATTCTGCATCTGCTAATAAGTTTGTCTCTAATTATCCTTATTCTGTGGCAAATTCCAACTGCATTGTATGCCCTGTTGTAGATGCAGATAGTGTTTTATCCAGCCTACGATCAATCAAGTCCTCTTTCAGTCCCGGACCTGACAAAGTTCCCAGCTGTGTGTTGAAACTTTGTGCTGACTCCTTATGTGTGCCGCTTTGTAAACTATTTAACATATCTCTTCAACAAGGAGATTTCCCTAGTCTTTGGAAAGAATCCTATATCATTCCTATCCATAAAAAGGGACCAAAGTCAATCATCTCGAACTACAGGTGTGTATCGAAACTATCGGATATTCCTAAGCTTCTTGAAAAGATCCTGACTCCCCAACTACAACATTATTGTCGTTCGGTAATATCCATATCTCAACATGGTTTCATGAAGAATCGCTCTATTTCTACGAATCTACTTGAGTTTACTACTCTTGTAAACAATGGGTTTGTCAATAAGCAACAAACTGATGTAGTTTATACAGATTTCAGCAAGGCTTTTGACTCAGTTAATCACGAGCTCTTAGTACATAAACTGTATCTGCTCGGCTTCCCACCAATCCTCCTCAACTGGATAAAGTCTTACTTAAGTGATCGATCTCAACGAGTTCGTTTCAAATCAGTACTATCCAGCTCCATTAATGTACTATCTGGGGTCCCCCAAGGTAGTCATTTAGGCCCCTTACTATTTAACCTTTTCATTAATGATATTCCACAGGTTTTATCCCATTCGCAGGCACTGATGTATGCCGATGACCTCAAACTTTGTTTGTCGTATAATGACCCTACGTCTCCTCTACTCCTGCAATCCGATTTAAGCTCTCTTCACACCTGGTGCTCGGTTAATAGCCTTCCTCTTAATCTCAGCAAGTGCAAATGTATGACTTTTAGTCGTAATCAACCATATGAGTTTGATTATATGATTGATTCCATCCCTTTGGAACGTATCCATAAAGTTGATGATTTGGGTATACAATTTGTTTCCAAGTTATGTTTCAATAGTCATATATCAGTTATCTCAAACAAGGCAATAAGAGTTCTCGGATTTGTTAAACGATGGTCGAAGGAATTTAATGACCCCTACGCCACTAAACAACTTTATGTCTCACTAACGAGACCAGAGAAAGCAAAAAACGAAACGAAACGTTTCTGAATCGTTTCGTTTCTTTCTTTGCACAGAGCGAAATACTAACAAAACCCGAGAAAATGTAACTGTAAAAAAATGTGTTCTGTTCGGTTTGCGTTCGTGAGAGCAAACTAAACGTAAAGCGAAATGCGCTCATCTTGATTTGCGGACAAAGGGAATCGGAACGATATGCAACGAGCGCGAATAGTTCGGAAACGTTTGCTGCTCAATTTGTATACACTTTTTGTTGTTTTTTTCTGTTGCTTACTTCTTTGTTTCTCTCAGCTTTGTTGTTTTCGTTTGCTTTTATTTTATTTCTTTAATTCAGCAGCTGAAGTAGAACTAAAAGCCGATCATTCCGCAAACGATTTCTTAGTATACGTTTCGTTCCGAAACGTTCCAAGGCAGTGCAGCTGTCTGGAGAACAATATTCCAATCGTTTCGTTTGCGCTCTTCGGCAATATAAAGTTAGTGGTTTCGTTTTCCCTGTCTACAGTAACAGCAACAAAACATATGAATAGTTTCTTAGCTTTCGCGAACGGTTCGTTAAACGTTTCGTTTGTTTGCCCGCTCTGAGTGAGACCAATACTTGAATATGGGTCGTGCGTGTGGTCCCCTTATTACCAAAAATATCAAGATCAACTGGAATCGGTTCAGAAACAGTTCTTAATTTTTGCTCTTCGAGGTTTAAACTGGGATTCCACCATTCATCTTCCTCCTTATGAGGACAGATTACGCCTAATCAACCTGCCTTCTCTTAAGAACCGCCGAACCTGCCATAGTGTTCTATTTATTCATAAACTCCTGTCAGGAGATATCGACTCTATCGCTTTGTTGTCTAATATAAGTCTTGCAGTCCCACAACGAGTTACTAGAAACTTTTATCCTATCCTATTTATCTACAGCCTTGCCTAACAAACTACGCTCATCACGATTAATTTATTATCGTTCCTAAGTAGGCCCTCTTAAAGTTAGACAGAACATTGTTAAACTATAAATAAACTACAATATAAATAAATACATGTATTTGTTTAAATAAAAAACCGGCCAACGTTTGCCTACAAAGCCCACACAAAAAAAAAAATTTACAAACACAAAAGACCAAATAGGCAAAGAACAACAGAATGTTTTGTATGAAGTAGCATGTAAGAGAATAGAAGGAGAGGCTTGCGACGACAAAACTAGTGCTGGCGATTTGGATAGCGTAGCATAAAGCAGATGCAAAAAAACACAAAACAAATACAGCGATATCACAACACTTGACAACAGCTGGGCACTCAACTGATTTTAATAGTGTCAAAGTGCTGGAAATAGATAAGAGAGAGAGAGAGAGAACAAGACTGACACTCGAAAAAAAGTAAATGCAGACTCCCTGATGAAGGTGCAAAATGCGACCGAAACGCGTAGGAATAAAATTTAAAATAAAATGAAGTTTTAGACGGCCAACTCAGAAATACAGAAAAGTACAGAAGAAAAACAAGTGAGAAAGTCGGTCAAGCCCGACTATAACATACTCTGTACCTAGAGTAAGAGATAAATGCAGAGCTGCTGCTGCGCTCATCTCTGCGTTTCTTTCTCTCGCCCCCTCTCTCTCTCTCTCTTTCTCTCTCTCTGGCTCTCTCTCTTTCTCTCTCTCTCTCTCTCTCTCTCTCTCTAAGATTGTGCGTTGGTTGTGAGTGGGTGGGGGGGGTGGCGGGGGGTAATTCACTTATTTGATCATAACTTGAGAACCGCTCATCCGATCTTTATCATTCCTTCGGCAAATAGATACATATTACTAATAACTAACTATCTCTAGAAGGTACAAATCATCTATCTACAAAACTGTGGGAGATATGACGTTTTTCTAAATTGCGGTGGCGGGAGGGGGCGTGGCAAAAATTGAAAATAAACTTGATCTGTCTGCAAGTATAAGAAGCATTTGTCCCATACATGTCAAACCTCCATCTCTTACCATCTCTGAGATCTGTTTGTTCATGAACGGACGGACAGACGGACATTGCTATATCGACTCGGCTGTTGATGCTGATACAGAAGATCAGAACTCAGTTTGATGGCTTTAAACCTCATCAATTTCCCTGAGAAACGTTCCCCAAGTAAAGAAGATGAAACCTCGACAAAGTTTCCACATTTTCCTTTGAGAAGGGCAAGTAAGCGTAGAAAGTTTATGTTTTGAAGTGTAATTGTTATCGCTAAAAACCAACTACCCATATCGCTTTACATTTTAACCGTAGATACCGGTATGTACCGTTATGCCGAAATAACATTCCAGCTGGTCGGTACGATACTTTTAGCAGCACCGATACTTGGGAGTTTTTTAGATGGCTCGAGGTCAATGTTTTTTACTTGCTTATTAAAAACAAACAAACAAACACGAGGTTTTGATTTTCCGTAACGAAAATCTTGTTCCGAACCGAATTCGCAAAACCAATTGACTAATTTTTCTTTGTCAATTATTGATTTTCTTTCACCATTGAGAAAAATATTTCGTAAAATGTGCAAAACTTTTTTCACATAAAACGAAGTACCTTATTACGATAATAAACCTCAATATGGTTTGTCCGCAAGCATAAGGCGGACACTTGCAAAAAAAAAAAAAAAAAACAAACAAAAACCTACATCGTACAATACAACGCCCAGCTGACAAAAGTTTTGCACAAAAATCATAAAGTGTAAGAAAAAGTTCCACTGAGAAAGCGACAAAGGCAACTCGCCAAAGTGGTAAAGCAGTTGGGCCTGACACAGTTGGGGAATCGACCAACATCAATTCGAAAATGGCAGTGATTTTTCCACAATACTTTCTGCATTGGCCATTTTATCTTTATTTGCATTTGTGGCTAACCAATGACAAGAATTCTTTTCTGGTTTGTTTTTCAAGTAGAAACTTTTCAGCTGCAATTGTTGTTCTTGGCCCGTTGCCAAATCAATGCGGGAAAGAAGCAGTGCAAGTGTCAAAGATCTTGGCTCAAAAATGTTTTTGTGATAAATTAAAGCTGCGGCGTTGTCTGTGGGGAACTCTTATCGTAGACAGATTGCTTAGCGCAACTTTTGCCATAACTTTGTGTGTTTCTTTCTCCTTGGGGTGTGCTGCGTACTCACATATGTGTACTCCACCATTATCATAAAATTATGGAAAACCAAAATAATTGATTTGGAAACGAAATTTATGCAACAATTTGTTCCCCTCTTTTACGGAAACTGATTGCAGACACCTTTTAGTCTGCCTCATTCATATTTCATTTGCCATTCCACAAGACTAAACCAAAATGAAAGGCATTGGCACAGAACTTTGTTGCAAATTCATTGAACTATCAAATCAAAAGCCATCACTCTGTGGCTCTCCTCTGGATGCAGCCAGTCAGCACCAATTTTAGCTGCCTTTGAGGCATATTTTCCTGTGCAAGTTTCAACTTTTACAAGCTTCTTTGTTTTTAGCAGCTTATGAGCTCAAGCTCTTAGGGGAGAAAGGGAGGGCCACAAACAACAAAATTTTGTGGCTTAGCTTCGATTTGTTACAGCTCGAGCAATATTTTTGGGGGGGTGGAATTTGGTAATGTTGAATACAGAGCGGCTGCGAAGGATACATTCTTGTTGTTAGCTAACAGTCAAAGGGGCCAACCATAAAAGGCTATTCCCTTTGGACACAACTCGTGTTGCAATGCAAAAAGGAAAATTATGGTCATAAAAATGCATTTTCCATATTTCCATTTGACTTATTTGTTCTTTTTAAGGAAATAAATTTACTTTATATAAATCAAACTCGACCTTTAAACAAATATCAACAACAACAGCTATTATGATGGGGTACAAGTTTTTTTTTTTATAACTTTTTTGATTTTTTATTTAGACACCTATAAGGCTAAATATTAAAATTTTCTATTACTAGTTGAAGTAACTTATAATTGTAGGGGAAGGATTATTCTACGTATTATTTTGTTGCATGTTTGGAGTTTGTTGTTGTTTGTAATTAGTTGTAAGGATTTTAACTCTAATTTTATGTGTATTGTTGTTTAGTAATTTTAGGTTTGTAATGGGATTAAGGGGGTAATTGGTTTTTGATGATTGTCTATCCAGTAATTTGTAGTTGTAGTTGTGTGTTGGCTGTTCGACGCATTTGTTTGGGCTAAATCCTTCGATCAGCCAGGTCCCCTGGGTGTATCCTTTTTGAGCCTACGTCTTGCCCTGATCCCGTTGATCCTGCGCGTTCGGAGTAAGCGCCATGGCGAGTTTGTTGGGGGTGGCGACCTTATCCAAGTACCTCGCTGTTGGTTGTTGATTGTGTCGCCAACCATCGGGACGCCACACTCTCTCTCGATGTCATCGAGTACGGATGAACCACTCCGCTCCAGTGATCCTCCTCAGGATTTTGGCCTGGAAGACCCTGATTTTGTTCAGGTGGGTCTTCGCGGCGATGCCGTATACCTGGACTCCGTACCTCCAAATCGGTGCCAGGATCACTTTGTAAATGAGGACTTTATTCCTCAGCGAGAGCTTGTTGTTGGCGTTGAGTAGCCAACTCATCCTCTTCGCCTTGGAGTGAGTTGCCAGCAACTTCCGGCGGCATGCTGCTTGAAAGTTAGCCTCTTATCAAGTATCACCCCTAGATGCTTGTGCGCCGTTTGGTGGGGGAGGAGCTCTCCATGCAGGAAAACGCCAGGGGCTGCTAACTGTCCTCAGGGTGTGCGTGACAGATACGCACTTTTTCGGTGTTGATGGAGATGTTCCATCGACACGCCCAGTTCTCAAACCGTTTGAGATACTCCTGCAACATGTCTGTTGCCGAGTAAACGCATCTGTCACGCGCCATAATTGCTGTGTCATCAGCGAATGTGGCAAGTAGGAGGTCCTGCGGCTCCTCAATCGGTATGTCCATAGCAGTGGGCATATCTGCAGTAAATAAACTGTAGAGAGTTGGCCCCAGAACGCTGCCTTGAGGTACTCCTGCTCGAATCCTCTTCTTCTGGGATGCAAGGCCATCCTGGACAACTTTAAATGTCCTGTCAGACAGAAACGATCTGACGATCAAGAAGAGTTGGGGATTGAGCGTTCCCTTCAGCTTGGCTAGTAAGCCATCATGCCAGACGCGGTACAAGTGAAAACGTAGTCAGCAGATCATTGTTGGGAGTCGCCCATCCAACCCAGCTCCCACCCTGAGCCCACTTAGATCCCACCCAGATCCTACCCACATACCACCCAAGTCCCACCCAGATCTTTTGTATGGCATCCATTCTATATAGTAACTATTTTTTCGACCGATCGTTCCTATGACAGCTATATGCTATAGTCATCCGATTTGGATCAGACTTGGCAGAATTGTGCTTATAGTTGAGTGGTAACATTTCCGAGCGAGCGCGATATATTAAGCTGATATGATGTAGTGTGTTTTCATCGCTAAAATAGTTTTTATCTCCTAGGCTTAAATTTAGTTTTCTACAGCTCGTTCGGGTAGTGCTTTGCTCCGCCAAAAATACATTTATCCGAAGTCCTCGTTGAATCATTCATTTTGTGGATCATGTATGCGAGTTTTTCCATGTGATGAGGTCCGATAGGTTGATGGAAACATATAGCTCACTGCCTATCCTTTCCCACTCTTGGGTAAACTGGAGCCTATTCTCAATGACATACCTTGTTATAATTTTTGGAAGTCGACTGACTGGCACGCTCAGTACCCTTTGTATAAAGTTGAAGTGCCATCGCAGTGTGTCCAATTACAATGGGGCTAGTCCTGTTTCGATGTGCAGTGCATAGTTTGGCGTACTCCTTGCTAGTCTTTAAAGCTTTTTTGAAAAAAACGCTGTAGTTTTTCCACATCCCCAAACGAAATATAGCCCCATATTTGAGCGGCGTAAAACATTATGGCTTTGGACGTTGCCGTGAAGTATTTATACTTAATACTATGAAACGCTTCTTGTTTACCGAGCGGTGACTTCCAGCATGAGTTGATTGCCAATGCCAGTTTTCAGTTGTTGCCGTTCTCACTCTGCCGCCGTGAATCGTCAGTACTCTTGTTTTAGAGACGTTGATCCTTAGGCTTCACTTTTGACAGTAGCTGTGCAACGAGTTTAGCATATTTTGAAGTCCTTTGGGTGATTCTGACATAATGACCCTATCGTCCGCGTACATAAGGGCTTTAATTGTCTGACCTGCAAATTTGATTCCTCCAGGAAGAAAAGGGACTATATCGTCTATATACAAAGAGAACAGTAGTGGACTTAGCAACGGCACTCATGTTCTCGGAGTACAGCTTTTGTATTATTTTGCAGATATTTGATGCTACTCCTAGTCCATTTAACTTGTGAATTAAGCTGTGCCTGTTAATAGTATCGAAAGCTGCCTTGAAGTCGATAAAACATAGGTTCAACTCCTTTTTTTGCTTCAGTTAAGACTTGCATATGGCCGTTAGTGTCACAACTCTATAAATATAAAAGAGAGTGACCTGATTGGCAATCATCGCACAGCCTAAACGGTAAGAGATAGAAAGTTGAAATTTGGACAGGAGTTTCTGTTAGTGGTGAAAGTGCGTAAAAAGAGGGGGTTTTGAAAAATTCCACCCGGAAAAGTCGAAAAAGCGTCGGGAAAGTTTGAATGGGAAAATTGTTATTTTTCATTCGATTGACTTGAAACTTGGTTTGTATGCAAAGTTCGCAAAATAATTCGACACGTGTTTTTCCGATTTTGGTAAATCCGCCCACGAGGAAAATGGCAGGAAAATTCTGCATGAAAAAAACTATTTTTCATCCGATTGGCTTCAAAATCGGTTTGTAAGCATAAAATACGAAATAATTTGAAACGTGATTTTCCAATGATGAAAAATTTGACCTGACGGTCGGAAAATTTCCGGAAAATTCTGCATGAAAAACAATTTTTCACCCGATTGGCTTGAAACTCGGTTTGTAAGGACAGAATTCGAAATAATTTGAAATATGTGATTTTGCCATGTCGGAAAATTCGCTTAGGAGTGAAAATGCCCGGAAAATCCTACATGCAAAATAGCTATTTTTCATCCGATTAAATTGAAACTCGGTTTGTAAGGTCATATTGAGAATTCATTTGTGTTTTCATTTTCCGATGTTGGACATACCGCCGGGATGCCCGCTGGGAGGTGGGTGGGATGTGGGTGTGATATGGGAGGGTTGAGGATGGGATGTGGGTGGTATGCAGATGGGAAGTGGGTGGGATGTGGGCAGGAAGTGAGTAGGATGTAGGTCTGAAGTGGATGGGATGTGGGCGGGAAGTGGGCGGGGATGGAAGGGATGTGGGGGGATGTGGGCGGGAAGTGGGCGGGAGATGGGAGGGATGTAAGTTGGAATCGGGTGTACAGTGGGTGTGATGGGGGTGGGAGTTGGAGAGAATACCCATCAGCAAATTGCGATTTCTGGGTTCTACGGGGTATTATTATATCTAATATTGTTTGGTTCTATACTGTTGAAGGCGCAGCGAAGCGCGTCGGGTTATTTGCTAGTATACATATATACGACAGTTTAAAATCATTTTGAAATTAAGCAAATTATTGCTAAATATTCACCATTTATCTATTCACCCGTTTCATTGTCGCTATTTTTTAGAACTTTCGATCTTTTTCTATCTAATTGCCTGTCTTTAATATAATCAAAACTCATTATAAAACTACGCGTCTATTTCCTACAACCGTCTGTTTACCCGTATATTTACCATTCTATTTGGCCGTCCTTATGATATCTTTATGATATGAAATTTGCCAAATTCTAAGTTTTTTAGACCGATCGATGTACACATGCTGCTTACGCGAATATTTACCCGTCTTCATGAATTTATAAATAATTTTACAAAAACTGAATTTGTGGATCAATTTGTGAAGCGAGTTAGTGAAACTGGAATGTTGGTGGATAAACCAACCCGTGTACGTACTCGTCTGGTGCGCTTGACCGAAAGCATGGCCAAGTCAGCCGTGGTGGTCATATGATCGAAATTGTTTTTATAAATAAATGACATAATTGTTCAACCTATGAAAAATATCGATCCGTTGTTTTTTATAGCAAAATTAAATTCCAATTTTTAAATGGACCACCTTTTGGATTTAAAAAAGTATCATTTTGATATTGACATTTGATTGTATAAAAAAAATTCTTTCCCTTCTAACGTGCCGAAAAGTACTCAAGTCATCAAAATATTTATAATACATTCCTTTTTATCAACACTTTTCGTTATTTATTCAATTTCATTAACGGAAAATAAGAACAAAACATGACCAACTGCTTTGCATTGGCTTTGGTTTTAACTTTCAAGAGACTGCGAAGCTTTGCTCCCAAAATGCTGATTGAAATAATGTTATTCATTTAAATTTTTTAGGTTTAAATTTGTTGTGTGTTGGTTTTAGCGACCTGATCTTCTTAAGTCCAAATGTTTGGGTGTGCTGGCTCAAGGTCATCCGTCCCATCCAAGGAATGAAAAGACGATAGTTTTTTTATTTCTGTTTTCCCAATATATTTCGGGCCCACATCGGTGTCAATCAACATTAAATAGATAAAATAAACAAGATTTTCGCAAGAAACAATTTTTGAACAACATTGAAACCTATACATACATATTTACGGGACAAGTACGAGTGCTCGCCACGGAGTCTGATATTCAACTAATTTCGTCTGATGTTTGTGTCAAGTAGGTGTCTGTATATGTGTGCACAATTCTCTGAGTCAGTTTTAAAATTCAGCCTAATCTCTGATGGTACATTAATGATATTCAGCATCTCCAGAGTAAAGCGTTTGTTGTAGTGGCTCTCTTGTTGTAAAATGCTTGTGGCATCAAAATCTGGAGAATGGCCGCTCTCAGTGCAATGGGCCGCAAGCGCTGTTTTCGGTGTATTAATGATGCTGCGTTTTTTAATGTCTGACTTGTGTCCAGATAGTCTTGTCTTAAGTTTGGATTTTCTTACATATATTGGTCCCGTCTCCAGCGCATGGTATATTATATATTAAGTTATGTTTGTCCAACGTAGATATTTTGCTCTTCATGTTGCTGAACAATGCAGCCGTGGTGTGAGTTGGCTTGTGAGCAATTGTGATCTGTTCCTTGTCATATAAGTCCGCTTTGGCCAGTCTTCCGAGTAATGTGGTATGTAAGTGACTGACTTGTATGTTTTTATCTTTCCTTTCATTTATTTTCTTTATGCTCTAGAAGTCATTCTTTGTGTTTTGTTATCCCTACATGGTTTTGTGAAAAATTGGATCACTAGTGTCAATTATGCGCTTTGCAAGATTTTTCGCTGTGTTGTATATCATAATTATAGGGTGTTTTGAAAAGTAATTTATTATCCGTCCTGAAGCTGTGGGTTTTTGATACCAGTTTTTAAATTTTTTGGTTTTTTATTTACACATACTTTTTACACGGTTTTCTATTTACAATGTTAATTCGGGTTGTCTCTTCACGGTTAGTCGATACGGGTAATTCTTCTGGATTCTCGATATATTAACATCTTGGCGTCATTTTTAGGCGCACCAATGCAAGTCGATTAACTCCGGTACCACTGTGCCACCACCACTGGGTCTTGTTAATGATAATGTTGACGATGATGACTAGCAAATTTTTGAGTAAGTTTGACTACTTTTGTGCCTGCTGTGAGCCACTGCTGTTTTTGCGGTTGCATTTCGAATTTGGTTTCGGACCACACGCAGGCCAAAGAGGACTCCTTGAGTGCCACTACCCATGTGTGTGTGTGTGTGTGTTTGGCATGTGGCTTAATCAAACGTAAGAATGGCCACCACGAAGCCCAAAAGCCACTCATTAAAGGCCTTGGAGTGCCCACGCGAGCATTCGCAGCAAATTGCACAGAGGCAGACTCCAGGACACCGGACTCCTGGGCCTACCACATACGACGACAACGAACTTGGCAGTGTCGTCAATGTAGACATTTGTCCTTCGTGTTCATTTCTCTTGTGCTGCTTTTTTTTTTGTTGTCGTGTTTTTTGCACGTTGAACTTTGAAGGCGTCGAAAAGGCCTAATTATCTTAATTAATGAGCGCCCAAGCGAAATTCGTGGAAGACAAATGTGCCAGGCTGCAGGCATTTTACTCAGTTTTGCACCACCAAGGACGTTGGCGGGTGCCAGTTTAATTGTCTCTGCCTCACACCCCCCCGTCCTTTGACGCTGTCTGTGTGTGTGTGTGCGATTTTCATTAATTTTGCTTCGTTTTTACCCATTTTGCCAGCATTCGGTGGCTGTGGCCGATTTTGGTTTATGGCCTCGCAGTTCGCTTGCCGCTGCGCTGCGCCGCTTTGGTATCTGTGTGCGGTTTTTAGGTTTGCCACAAAACGACGACGCAGGAAAACGTCTCTGTGTTTGGGAAAAATGCCCGCCAGGCCGAATGGAGGAGAGCAGCGTAAACTGGTGGTGGCAATAATAATGAGGCGCCATACAAACACACGGTGCAACACTTTGGCAAGCAAATTGTTAAATGCCATTGAGAAAGGATACTAAGGGGGGGAATGGTGGGCAGGGGGAGGGTCAAATAACACAAATCTAGGTAAATTTTTGAGTTTTTTGTTTACTTTTTTGCATTAAAAAGCAACTTAGTTAGGTGGTTTGTATATGGATTGTAAATGAAAATGTTAACCAAGCTTACTTGATGAAATTAAACCACACTGAAAAAAAGGATAGTTTTGATGATCCTTGGGATATTTTCGGTATCCATTTAACCTGGATAGTTAATTCTCTTTTGCTGTTTTGGACCTTTTTGAAAATTTCTTTGAAAACGCAAAAGATATTTATTTTGTTTTTTTTTATTAGTAAAATGAAGAAAATAAAAATGTTTTCGCCGCGATACGAGGGCTGTTCAAAAAAGAGACTTCAAGTTGGTGGTGCAAAAAAGGTGTCGTCACGGCGGCGATTCCGGCTCCGGGCGTCGTATGTCAATATACTGCGATAATAAAAATTGGTTTTTTTGAAATGCGACTTGAATTGAATGAATTTGACCCTTTTTTTGTAGTTTAGTGTAAAAAAAAAATAGTTAAAAAATCGAAATTTTTATTTACTTCGGGCGATGTGCAATTCTACGTCGTTAGACTTTGTTTCATAATCGTTCATAGACTGCGGATCGTGGCCGCAGCTCGAACGTGGTTTCGAGATAAACGCGTTCAAATTTGAGTTCCTTTTTTTGAAATAGAAAAAAATAAATTAAAATGAGTTTTAGAATGTGACATCTGCGTCGTCGTATTATTTCATCAAAATCGTTTATAGAACTGAGAAAAGTGGCTTGGCAGTCGAAAATTTGTTGAAAGTAACCAAAATATTAAGATATTATATACTTACAGAAGTCGGCGTGCCAGCTGATACAGCGGACCTTCCTCATCTTCAAACTGTTCGGAGCAGTTCCTCTGTTCTGCTGCCATTTCGCTTCTTTAGATACGGCGAGCTCTAGTTCGACGATCAGTCTGGCATTGTGTAGCATAGCCTTCGATAATTATCGATTAAAAGTCGTTAATAATCGATATCGATCTAGCGACAACTGTATCCGTACAAATTAAAAAACCAGCCGTATTTCACAGCTTTATTTACTCGAAATTTATTTAGTAAAAATTTCTTGTTTTTAGCAAAGACATTGTTCGACTAAAAGGCTATATCTTCTAAATATTTCGAATTCCAAAACCCTTTTAGTTATATTCTTAAATGTAAGTATAAAAATGCAAAAAAAAAAATCGAAAAAATTTTTTTGCTGAAAGAGAATGGCCTTAAGTATCCTTTTTGGGATCCATTGGATATTTTCGAAAACGATTTATTTTCGCTTAAAAGGAAATATCAGAAATAAAATATTTCATTGATCTTTATTCTTCATCCAAAGGAGCTGAAAAATGTGAAAAGGATATTTAAAGAAATGGATCTTAATGTGGATATTTGAATATCCATTCTACGGGTATCTTTTTTTTCTCTGTGCACTTAAGACCCTAAGTAAAGTGATAAATTGCCGTTGGAATATAAATTTTTTAATTGGATTGTAAGTGGAATGTATTTACTAATGTTTAGTTTGCTTAAAAGATGAGAAAAAACAGCTTAGGAGGCAAAGAGAAGGGATAAATTGGCACTAAAGCATAGTTACTTCAGTTGGATTGTATGTGGATTGTGTAGAACTGCCCATATTTTATGACATTAAATAAAACAACTCAAAAGCCAAATAGTAGTCATAAATTTGCTTTAGAAACTAAATGCTTCAGTTGGATTGCATGTGGATTGTATTTAGAAAATGTTTAATAAATGATATTAAACCAAAGAATTGTTATTACTTTGCTTTAGATTCACAAATCTTAGTGGATGGTATATAAAATAGCTGAGTGAGAGTTCAAGTTAAGTTACAGCTT
Source organism: Lordiphosa stackelbergi (assembly GCA_018904235.1). Classification (NCBI taxonomy): domain Eukaryota; kingdom Metazoa; phylum Arthropoda; class Insecta; order Diptera; family Drosophilidae; genus Lordiphosa; species Lordiphosa stackelbergi. Next base: position 21,254 of record JAEIFU010001012.1, read on the forward strand.
TTCCCCAAACTATAAACTTAAAGAAAAAGGGATAAAATACTGCCCCAAGTGTATGGCATGTGGACTCCATGTGAAAAAGATAGTGCTTGCCCGATAGCTCTGATTACATTGAACAAGTAGTGTCTTGTATGCATTTACACATCTTTTACTCTATGTGGATCGTAAGATTTTCCAAATCTCTTAAAAAAATTTACTCAAAATCCACAGTTTTTTGTTTCACTTACCCAAATGTTTCGCGTTGTAAAAGCGCAGGCGCTTTCCAGCCTGAAAAGCTTTTACTCTCGCAAAGAGCGAGCTTTTGATAATGTGGATTCTAGGCTGAACTAGCACAACATGTTCGGCATTTGGCCAATTCGTTATATTTTTCATATTCCTTTTTTTTTTCATCTGCTTCTTTTCTTTGATGGTTGGAGGTTCCGGTTCGTCTGAGTGACCTGCAAAGGCGGTGTCAAGTGGTTGACTGACAATTTGACTGACAATGCTTTAAAGCGGTTTTTTTCTCTTTGTGTTAACTTAAATTAAAGACCTAAATGCCAAGTCAATGTTAATCAAGTTAAGAAATTCATCAAAAGTTTTCGCCCAAAAGTTCGTTGAACTTTTCGATTTGGTTTCTTGAAGCCCTAAAAAAAAGTCATTTTGGTGCAAAACTTGGTTTAAAGTATGAGAAGACAAAAATGTGAAAACGATATGGAAAATTTAATATTTAAATGGCGTGATATTTTAGCCCAAATTTTGTCTATTAATTAATCTAATACATACTAATTTTTAAGTACTTCCCTTTTAAAAAGGAATTTTACCAACCAACTGTCAAGATATGGTCAAGCCATGAGTAGTTGTTATGTTTTTTTAACAATTTAGCTGTCTAACCTCCGTCCAAATTAGTAAAATATTTGTACGATAAACTCCAACTCCCATGGGACTTCCATCAAGCAGCAGGCGAAACAAGCTTGAACAAATTTGAACATTTTTAGTGGAATTTCATGAAAGTCTACTAATTGCTACTAGAAGCATATTACTACAATAATTTACTTCTAAAGGCCTGATTCCAGATGACATAAATTTTTATTTCGGCACAATACTTCATTCAAATAAGACTGCTTTGCTATAGCATTCAGATTTTAAACCATTTAAAAAGTGTTTCTATACATGTGAACTTCAACATAAAAATTGATTTTTATGTCATCTGGAATCAGGTCTTAACTCAGTGAAATATGTATCTATGTCTTAGACTGCTTTTCTTTAATGGCCCTTGACGCCCCTTGATTCCTAAGTTAATAGTGTATATTTAACAATCAAAACATAACAAGCAAGGCCCGTTCCGGCCGGGGGGCCCCGACAAGATACCCAGTACAATTGACAACGAGAGCGTAAGTTAAAGTCGGCTCTAACCGACTTCGATAAACCGTTAGTCATGAAAAAAACATGTTAAATAGTGCTCCTACGTTCCTTAGGGTGACCATCCGAAAAGTATGCAACATTTTTTTTAGGGTGGGTGGGTGTTGGCGGGGGGCTTTGATCGCTTTTTAGCTCATAACTTGAGAACCGTTCATCCGATCTTTATCATTTCTTCGGCAAATCGATTCATTTTGCTAATTACTAACTATCTCTAGAAATCGTCTATCTTTAAAACTGTGGGAGATATAACGTTTTTTCCAAATTGCGGGGGCGGGAGGGGGCGTGGCCAAAAAAACAAACTTGATCTGCGTACAGATAAAAGAAGCATTTGTCCCATACATGTCAAACCTCTATCTCTTACCATCTCTGAGATCGATGCGTTCATACAGACAGACGGACAGACGGACGGACGGACAGACGGACAGACGGACATGGCTAAATCGACTCGGCTATTGATGCTGATCAAGAATATATATACTTTATAGGGTCGGAGATGTTTCCTTCTCCATGTTACATACATTTGCACAACTTCATTATTCCCCTTTTACCCATTTTTAATGGGTACAGGGTATAAAAATAGCAAAAATTATGTTTTAATGGGCGCGAAGAGGCTCTTAAATTTCTGATAATTATTCAATTTTTGTTCACAATTGGCAAATATTTTTATCAAAATCACAATAACTTTTACAAATTAAAAAAATTAACAACCCTACGCATGCTGCGCAGATTTCAGTATTGCAAATTTTTTTGTGGTGTAGCTTAAGGCGAATGGGTAATTGTTTTTCGTTTAAACTTGTGGCTGTGTCGCCACCATTAAAACTTAAAATTATTTGTTTGTTTCACATTTTTTTATCTCTAATACAAAAGGAATTCTTATGGGCGCCTTCTCTAAATTTCCATTTTTATACCCTTTTCTCATTAAAAATGAGAAAAATGGGATCATGAAATTGTGCAAATGTATATATTCTTGATCAGCATCAACAGCCAAATCGATTTAGCCATGTCCGTCTGTCTGTCTGTATGAACGCGTCGATCTCAGAGACATTAACAGATAGAGCCACAATTTTTGGCATGTATGTAGGTGTATACTGTACCCAGATCAAGTTTGCTTCAGATTTGGCAAATTCCTCTTCCTCCAGAGCTACAATTTTTAAGCTTAAACCTAGTTACTTAATATATATTCAGTTAGGACCAATATCTGTCTATACCACCATAAGATCCGAGCAGAAACACCGAACACATGGAAGTGCGCCTCCCCATTTATTCAAATAAATTTTAAAATAAAAGGAGTCCAAAGCTATAGGAACCACATTGCATTAGGAACAGGGTATTTTGCTGTCGGGGCACTCGACCGCAACACTCTTAATTGTTGCTTTTAAAAAAGCACCTAATAAATATAGATGCTTGTAAAGCTAAGGTCCCACAGGCAAATAATTTGCCCAAATTTGTATGAAAAATTGACTAAATAGGCCAACTGAGGAGACTTTTCGGCTATTTTTGATCAAATTGCTTACGTATGGAACCATAGTTTTAGTTTTAAGATGTGCAAAATTTGTTATTATGGCTATTTAGAGAAATTTTTATGAAAATTTAGGCAAATTATTTGCCTGTGGGACAATAGCTTAAGAAGTATATTATTTAATGACCTTTGCCTAAAATGGTAAATATATTTGCTTGAATAAATAAAATTCATAGATAAAAGATATAAGTTCATTTTTGCATTTTATTATATTTTACACCTTGTTTATAATTTAGTTATAGCTATATTAAGGCGACAAGGCATGAAATTCACCAGAGTTAAAATGCCTATTTGTTCCCACTCTGCAATCAAAACGTGCTTAAGTTGCTGTATCTCAAACTTTAAGCAGACAGGATTTCAGAAATGACTTAAATTTGTTTTAAGTCTAGGCTAATCATTTACCAATCCAAAATATGAATGTTTCAAAATATCTCTATATCTATAAAAGAGAGTGTCCTGACTGACTGATTCACTGACTGATTCACTGATTGGCAATCATCGCACAGCCTAAACGGTAAGAGATAGAGAACTGAAATTTGGACAGGAGTTTCTGTGAGTGGTAAAAGTGCGGGTTTTGGAAAATTCCACCCGGAAAGTCGGAAAAGCGCTCTTATAAAGTTTTGTATGGGAAAAATGTTATTTTTCATCCGATTGACTTGAAACTTGGTTTGTAAGCATAGTACGCGAAATAATTCGACACGTGTTTTCCCGATTTTGGAAAATCCGCACACGAGGAAAATGGCCGGAAAATTCTGCATGAAAAAACTATTTTTCATCCGATTGGCTTGAAACTCGGTTTGTAAGGACAGAATACGAAATAATTTGAAATGTGATTTTCCGAAGTTGGAAAATTTTTGAAAATTCCTGGAAAATTCAGCATGCAAAGAAAATTTTTCTCATCCGATTGGCTTGAAACTCGGTTTGTAAGGACAGAATACAAAATAATTTTAAATATAATTTTCTAATGTCGGAAAATCCGCCCACAGCAGTGAAAATGCCTGGAAAATTCTGCATAAAAAATGCTATTTATCATCCGATTGGCTTGAAACTCGGTTTGTTCGGACTGAATACGAAATAATTTGAAATGTTATTTTGAAATGTCAGAAAATCCGCTTCCAGGCGTGAAAATGACCTACATGCAAAACAACTCTTTATTATCCGATTGACTTGAAAGTCGGTTTGTAAGGTCAAAATGAGAATTAATTTGTGTTTCATTTTCCGATGTTGGAAATACCGCCGGGATACCTAGGATGTCGGTGGGATTTCAGTAAGATGTGAGTGGGATGTGGGTTGTAAGTTGTTTTGGAAGTGGGTGCGATGTGGGTGGAATGTGGGTGGTAAGTGGGTGGGATGTGGGCGGGAAGTGGGTCGTATATGGTTTGGATGTGGGTGGGATGTGAGTGGGATGTAGATGGGAGGTGGGTGGGATCTGGGCGGTTAGGTGGGTGGGATGTGGGTGGTAAGTAGGTCGGAAGTGGGTGGGATGTGGCGGGAAGTGGGTGTAATGTGGGTGGTAAGTGGATAGGAAGTGGGTGGGATGTGGGGGGTCAGTGGGTGGTATGTGGATGGGTGGAAAGATGGTGGGAATTGAGTGAGCATTGGTTCTATACTGTTAAAGCGCAGCGAATCGAGGCGGGTTATATGCTAGTTTTTTCTATATATAAAAAAATTGATTTCCTTTGTTGACTGAATTTTCTTAAGTATAGAAAAAAAATTTTCTAAGTGTATGTTGTGCGTGCCTTCTGAATTGAGGCATTGTTCTGTTAAAAAAAAGCAATTATCCTTCCAAATGCTATCTACAAATTCAACAAGTTCACTTTCAAATAACTTAACATAGATCTCGGCACAAGCTTTAGTTGGAATCAACCAATACCGAAACATTCCAGCTGAACCAAAAGCAGCCTAAATCATTGGGAATCCGCCACCATGGTTCCGCTTATGTCGGGATTGCCGTAAGTAGAGCCAATATTGACCCATTCACTTAAAAAATTAACTCACCCTATAATTACCGAAACTAGCCCTAAAAATTGAAAAAAATCCGTCCAAAGGCGATTTACCCTACATTTTGGAAAACATTTTAAGGTATCTTAACTAAATTTCTAGGGTTTTCGAATATTTCAAAAATATCTATATCGATATTTTTGGCGACATTGAAAAAGTATCATTTCGATATAAATATTTTGGTGTCTAAAACATCGATATTTTCGATAGTTTTCAATTTAAGGCCGGATCTTAACAATGAACAGGTCTATTGAGGTAATTGAGGCGCCATTTGACGCGTAATAAAAACTACAATCTGACTGCGAAAAAAAAAATAGATTTAATGTATATTTATTAAATTAACAAAAGACATTTATTTTTTATTTCATATATAACATAAGAAATTCTGATATCTTTTCTGTTTAATTTCTCTGTTTACTTTCTTAATTCATCATCTCTTAAATTAGAGCTTTCGAACTACAAAGCATACAAAAAACTTATTCAGTTAAATTTTCGAAACTGAAGAACTTCTGATTTTAACAATAATCGTTAGACAAAGATTTTAGGAGGACGCATAAAGTTATATGCTCATCGGTCATTCGGCTTCTGGTGTCAGAAACCACACTTTTTATAGCCGATGCCAATCGTTCCGATGGCACGGAGCTTACCGGTGTAATAAGATATGACAATGCCAAGTCAGAAAGCACTGGCAATGCGACATTCTCCACAATCCAGAACTTAATAGGGTCCCGCTCCAGGGAAACAACGGTAAATTCCAATTGTTCTCCAATAATTTATTCTCCTGTCCTGGTGGTTGTTGAGATATCATGGCAGTATTGTGATCAACGAAGAGCGATCCTTCAAAAATTACATCTTCAGATGTCGAACACTTGTGTTTAAAGGTAGAACAATATGTGTGTAGCATGACTATAAACAAAGAATCTAGAACGTATGATTTTGAGGATTGGGCATCTGCTTATAAAATGTTCTAAGTCCTCGCATTCTTTCATGTTGCACAAGGTACATTCATCTCTGCCCTTGGTGGATGAATGCGATTGAATAAAGTAGCTCGGTCCTATGCCACGGTGATGGTCTTAATATCTATAGAACCTGCTCCACATAGATTGGTGTTCGTGTCTTTCTATCCGCTTCTTGAGCACTACTGTTTTGTTCTGCCACTCCATTCTTGTCAACGGTAAGTTCCAGTCCATGTTAAAATTGATACTTAAATCATTTAAACATTTAACCCATCCTATTCTTTTTTCTAAGCAGTATTTTTGAGAATTGGTTTGGTAACCTGTTTGATTCGTATTCAAAAATAGTTCATTGCATATATCGGAGGTGCAGATCGAGAGTAAAAATGTGGGCAGGAGTAATTCCGGTTTCTAGTTGAATGCAATAATTCGGAGTGCAGTCGGCGAGCCTGAACATTATCTTGATGAAGAAATTTTGCAACCTGTCAACTTCTTCGAAGTTGGCCGATCCCCATATTTGCGCCCCAAAGCTTTTAACCGATCTGCTGACGGCCTGGTACAGCTTCCATTTAGCTCCTAATCCAACATCTTTGTTCCGGAAGAATTTTCCCCAAGTGGCGTTAATGCTAGCTTTGGCTGAGTTGGTTCTGTCCTGGATGTGCTTTTTAAAGGATAGTTTTGGCGTAAGAATGATTCCCAGGTACTTAAATTCGTTTACTACCTTTATAGCTTCACCCCTATATTTCCATTGCTCACATCTTGCCAAGGGGCCACCCCTTCTGAAAACCATGATGGCGGACTTGCTGAGGTTGACAATCATGTTCCATTTGTCACAGTACACTTCCAGTTTGCTGATCATTTGCTACAGGACTTTTGGATCATCTGCCAGTAAAACTATGTCATCAGCATAGAGCAGCACCCTAAGGTTTACATTCTCGAGCTGCATGCCACCACTTAGTTCCTCGTGTAGATCGCTCAAATATAAGGCGAAAAGTAGAGGTGATAGCAGACATCCCTGTCTGACTCCTGCCTTGGTGGTGAACTCCTCAGACATTGCTTCTCCATTCCACACAATCGTTTTTGTATCCGTTAATACCGCTTGCAAAAAGTTTGTCATCTTTTTGGATACCCCCATCGTTTTTAGTTTATATGCTAATAAATTTCTTGGTCCGGCAGAGCTCCCCTAGCAGACGCTACATAAAGATTCATTAAAGAAAGTCAATGTAAACTCTCAGCTGACTGTTATTTTTTTTTTGCGATTTTTTGTTGTTTGCCATAAATTGCTATATTTGAAATCAACATCAACTACAAATAATAATTTGAAAAAGATTTTACATATTTGTTTTGGTTTTTTTTTTTATAGAATTTCCCCTGGGCATTTGGTTACGTAAAAAGTTCGTATTGGTCATCAACTTTCCCCCTTCCTTGTCATTAGGCCGCCGTGGTCTGTTGCTGTGTCTCTTGTGTGGTTGAAACGGAGGCCACTGCCGAGGACTCGGGCTCCTTCTCACTAATGGCCATCCAGGGACAACGTTTCTGCAATTCCAAACGGTATCTGGGATGACTTATGGCATATACAAACGGATCTATGCAGGCCACCATTTTGCAGGTGCAGGCGGGTATCATGGTGGCTCCCGGTGTCAGCAGGCTCTTATCCCCGAACGCTCCAATCAAGGACATCACACCGTATGGCGCCCAGGAGGCAAAGAACAGGAAACAGATGGTGATGGCCGCCTTGGCTATGCGTATCTCGGCTGTCTCCTTGCTCTTATCCACATTGGAGCGCAACGATTCCACATTCATTTTCTTGGCCTGATCCCTTAGGGCCTTCTCATGGCTAAACACGTGACCCACTATCTGGGAATAGTAGTACAGAATCATGGTGGTGGGGCACACGAAACTAAAGAAGAAAATGGCGGCCACAAACAGTCGAGTATCAAAGTTATCCGTCAGATAGTCAAAGGTGCACGAGGTAAGATATCCCTCCGGGACGAAGCGTCCCCAGGTTTCGGTGTAGCAGGCCACCACCCAAGGCGTGGCATACATATAGATGAAAATGATCATTGCAATGGCCTTGCCACGCGTCATCTTGCCCTCCATGGGTCGGGTGATGACATTATAACGATCGTAGGCTATAAACGCATTTGTGGCTCCGGCTCCTATGCCCGTGTACGAGCCAATGATGCCAAAGATCTGACAACCTAAATGACCCAAAGCATAGCCTTGATTGAAACTGTTGTAGATGAAGATGGGCGTCTTGGTCATCATTAGGAAGTCGCACAGGGCCAAATTGATGACGAGTATATTGGAGGGTGTACGCAGAGATTTGGCCGCCGAAAAGACCCAAATGACCAGGCCATTGCCAATCATGGACATGAGCGTAAAGAAGATGTACAGGGTGCCCAGCAGATAGTTCATGGACTCGGGTGGTTCCGGGTAGCTGAGCCAGTGTTCGGGTATGTGACGCAGTTCATCCGGTGGCACATTCCAGCCCAGCAATCGCGTTTCGGCCGAGAGACGCGCCTCTGGACGCAGCACCGTGGACACATTGAGTCCACTTAGTAGACTCGCGTTGTGGTAATCCATGTTTGGGCCATGCGGTCTTTGGACCAAGACAAAATCACTGCCAGCCAGGTGAAAGGTTTATATAGCAATGGTAGAATTGGATTAGCACACAATCAACGGACCACATCAGCAGCGAAAGGGATTACAAGGCGGATTGGCCTAATCTGTGTGTGGGGGTTAAGTTTTGTTTGTGCTGAGGCAGCATTTAAATTGATTTTTACCATTTAACAAAAGGTCAGTGGGGTAACCTTTGATTATACGAGGGGGAGGGATACAGATGGACGTTAAGTCCAAAAAGTGTGAGGCATGCAACATATACATTTGATATGCTCCACCTTTTCAGAACTTAATAGTTAAAAATGGCCAAAATCTAAACAATGTCAAAAATATTTCACCTAAAACAAAATCAAAAACGTTAGCCTGTGCGCTCTGTGTAACAAAGAATTTGCGGTAGGCAGACAGACCGACATGGCTAAATCAACTCAATCGGTCATGTCGAGACAAAAAATTATACAGGGTTGCCCATATTCGACGGACCCATGTTTTTTTTAAAATAATCAAAGAAAAAAATAAAAATTTGGCGGTTGGCAATCTTAATCATTTAATTTGTTCCAAGTAGATTTGTTTACATCAATTTTTGAATATGATATCTCTCAAATGGCCGCCTCTGGCGTTGATGGCGTATTGTGCCCTTTTTGCAGCATTTTCCATCGATTTCGCCAACATTTCGGCCGGAATAGCGGCTATTTCTTCACGAATGTTGTCCTTGAGCTCTTCTACGGTCCTTGGCTTGTTAACGTAAACCTTTGACTTCAAATATCCCCACAAGAAGAAGTCAGGCGGCGTCAAATCGGGCGAACGCGGTGGCCAGTCCAAATCACCACTTTTCGACATCAAACGGCCCGGAAACAATTTCTTCAGAAAATCGATTGTTATGCGACTTGTGTGCGGTGGAGCGCCGTCTTGTTGAAACCAGAACTGCCTCATACGCTTTCGACGAATAATTGGCATCACAAAATTGGTCATCATGTCGCGATAACGCTCCTGGTTGATGGTAACAGCATGGCCATTTCATTTTGGAAGAAAAACGGCCCAATGACCGTTTTCGCACTAACGCCGCACCAAACTGTGACTTTTTCGTCATGAAGAGGCACTTCTTGAATCTCCTGAGGATTTTCAGTGGCGTAAATACGGCAATTTTGCTTATTTACGGTCCCATTCAATGTGAAATGGGCTTAATTTTTAATTTTTTAAAAGCACGTTGAGTTTTCACAATTGACTTGTTCTGTTGAATGTAAATTTCAACTATTTCAGAGCGCTCGCGTGGCGTGTATTGTTCCATGGTAAAAATCTGCTTGGACTCACGCTTCAAACGCGGTATGTCATTAAGCGATCTGACATCTCTGTCAAAAGTTATGGCGTTGCCAGATGGGTCCGTCGAATATGGACAACCCTGTATAAAGCGTAGTATACACTTCCACCAAAGACTTTCAAAAAAAAACAAGTGAGAAAGTCGGTCAAGCCCGACTATAACATACTCTGTACCCAATGTATATGCTGAATGCGTCGCTGCCACTGGGTTCATCTCTGTTTTTTTTCTCTCTCTCTCTTTCTCTCTCTTTGATGCATGCAGTACGGTGTTGTTTGCGTATGCGTGGGAAGCGTCTTTATTAAATTTTTTTTTCTCATAACTTGAGAACCGCTCATCCGATCTTTATCATTTTTTGTGGGAGATATGACGTTTTTTCAAAATTGCGGGGGCGGGAGGGGGCGTGGCTAAAATTGAAAATAAACTTGATCTGCCTGCAAGTATAAGAAGCATTTGTCCCATACATGTCAAACCTCTATCTCTTACCATCTCTGAGATCTGTTTGTTCAGACGGACGGACAGACGGACGGACAGACAGACGGACGGTTAGTTAGTCATTAGCAAAATGTATCGATTTGCCGAAGAAATAATAAAGGTTCTGATTATGAGAATAATGAATCACTCCCCGCCACCCACCACCACCCTTTCACAACCACGCGTCTTAAGAAGGATAAGAGAATTACGCTTGCCGATTGACAAAATCGACAGTCCTGTTATGACAATTTGCTACTGCAATTACTATAGTAGTTTTTCCTGATATATCGTTTAAAAATATTGATAATTGCTTTATCGGTACAAAAAATATCATAACGGATTAACCCTATTCAATATCGATATCGATAAAATATTGACCTTGCAGACACATGGCTCAGAGCCTACCTATACATTTCTTTACATTGCTTAAAATTCCGATTTGCAATGCCATCACTCTCTTTCCTTTACGCATTGCCTATACATCCCTTTCCTTTTAATTAAAAATATCCTTTTAATCTTTTCTAATATCATTTGACAAATTGATATTATTTACAGTTAAGATGAAACGTTATGGTTTTAGAAATAGTATACTACACATTTATTTACAAAAAGTAAAATCACTAAATGTGACATGTCAAAACATCGCCAGCTGCGACGTTCGGCATGCTTCGTTTTACAATTCATACATTCTTCGAATTTTCGAAATAAAAAAAAAATTGTTTAGTTTTGAAATTAATACTTCTGCGCATCAAATAAATATTCAAGTTTCAATCTAATACTTTCTAGGTTTCATTGATACAAAAAAATGATACTAGTTTCAGTTTCGATTTGAGGCAACGTGTATCAGAGTGATATTGATACAAATTATTTTGGGTGTATGAAAAATATGATATATGACAAAATGTCAAATAAACCAGCCCATATCAAACTGATATGATGATCATATAGTTTTTCTATGTAGCAATGTTGAGCTAACAACGCCTACGACGGCAACAACTAGACTGTTTAGGGCTGGCATACGCCAACTGTCGGCTGGAGCTTAAAATTTGAGGCCTTTAAATTGGAAAAAAAATTAACAAACGCTCCCCTCTAATTGTCGCCAGCTAATGAAATTGCGCAATCAGTGCTTAACCTACTAATCTTTCCCGTATCCTCTCCCATCACACCTTACGACACATGTTCGATTTAGGCACTACACTAATCAACTTGCCACTGAAAGTCTCCGGAGCCATCAACAGCTGTCCCTAATTACATGGCCAAGCCGCACTAGCACCCAAAGTCCCCATAGAGTCATTCACCTTGCCACAAACATAAAAAGCAAAAAAACACAAAAAAAAAACAAAATGTAACTAAGTAAAATAAAAAGGCAATGCTAAAATCGAAATCAAGTGAATATAACATATTATTTCAACAGCGTATAATATTACCACCCTTGGTGTTGGTTGCATGTGGCTGATGTACTGTGGGCTCAGTGGGGGTTGGTATCTGGCATAGGCCTGTGGAATTGAGGTGAATAAACACACACACACACACACAGTCGCACAGAGACTAAAAGGCAAACAAAGGGAAATCAATCTTGGTACATACTTTCAGCCCACACACACACACACACACACACACACATGTGCAATGAGTCTTCTGTAGGTGGCACGGGGAATTGGGGAATATTTGCATGCCTTTGTGTACTTTTTCCATATGATTTATGACCTAAATTGTAGCTCCCACACACATTTACACATACATAATTACACAAACGTACACACACTCATGATCCCACATGATGTCTTGGGACGCGCGCTAAAGTATGCTACACTTTTTGTTTTATGAGTTAATAAGGTCTGCTTTCTAATATATATAAAAACATGAATTATACGTTTTCGAAATATTAATTACTAACTGTAACTGATTTGTTTTTATGCTTCAACAAACATGCCCAATACTGTTTTCAGACAGCTTATAATGAACTTTGATGAACTTTATAATGAAAGAAAACCGCACTTGTATCAGTATTATATAATAGCCGATTTCCACTTACGTGTTCGGTCATCGATTCCACGATTTTTCGATAAATTTCGAAAGGCGTTTCCCCTGGGTTTTGTGTCCCCTTCCCAGTCCACAACAGCTGATCTGGTCTGTTTGTTTACCTTTGTGCATCAATCAAAATGAATTTGAGTTACATTATTTTGCTAAATGCAATTGAAAAGCATCAAATGCAGCTTATGCAGTTAAATCAAAATGTTTTGCAAGTTTTGCGTGTGAGACGAGTCCCACCCACGTAGCACTTGGGCGTTTGTAAGTTACAGACCATTTACTAATTAAACATTATCTCTTAGAGTCGATATGGTGATTTTAAGGAATGTTTTTCGTGTGGAGAGGCAATCATTTCAGATGTAAGTCCAACTTCGCCTGGGCTGGCAAAGCAAAATACTTCTTTTCGGCGTGCAATCCCACTGGACAAGGCCATGTTCTGGAGTTATGCTCCCAATTTGATGATGCTCCGCCAGATGGCCCAATTTAGTTTTGCTCCTTTCTACAAAGGACATTATCAATTAATAACACATTGAACAATTTGTTTGAAATTGTATCTGTACCTGTACTTTTTGATTAGGTTGGGCCCACGAAGCCCGTTGATGTTCTCCTTTAAGTCGAAGGAAAAATTCCTTTTTTAGTTCCATAATTTGTTTAATTCTGTTAAAAAAAAAAGCTAGGTACCGAGACACTCGAAATTTTTGCTGAGCCCATCTAATTACATAGCTCAGGAAATCCGCTCGCGAAAATTGTCAGAGCGCATTTCCTGAGCGAGTACCGAGACACTCGAAATTCGCTTCGACAATAAACATGGACCTGCCAACTCGTTTTCTTGAAAACAGCTGATAAATTGTCGAAGGGGGTCATGAAATTATGAAACTTGTTTGATAATTGTCAGAGGTACCTACGAAAATTGAGCACGCAATGAAAAAAGTTTAAGCAAAGAAGACTAAAAAAAACAATGCTACAATTATTTGGAGAGCTGCGAGTTGGACAAACATGTGGAGATGATCAAAGTGGGCAAGTCGCAACCATTTTCATGGAATCTGGCCAATAAAATCATTTTGATACGGGCAGCTCCGGCCGCTGCATCACTTGTGACTGAGAATCTTTTTCGGTATGCTCCCCCGTTGATGTGGTTGGTATGCCATTCGCCCAATGTGTGCACACCACCTGAGTCCAAACCTCCGTAGCCTCTACAGCCCACGGCCAAACAGACCTGAGCCTTTGCAGTCTCCATAGCACATTATAGAGTGTTTCCTCCGGCTTTATGTGGTAGTTTCCGTTGCTCCAGCCGCTCCCGTTGCTACCTTTAGGTATTCGCAATAGCAGTATACATATCTTAGGGGTCAAGTTCTGCTCACGCAGGCCAATGCAATACAATAATAAAGGACACTGCTTATACCTCCAGCCACACACAAAATGCATCCATGAAATTTACCATGGCATTGCTTATGACCTTTGAATTTCTCCCAGTGACTTCCTTTATCAATTCTATAAACTCTTTAATTTTATTTGAATTAGCCCGCCAATTTCTTAAATAAACAACAGCTGAATTTTTGCTGTTGCTTGGTCACACTACTTGTCTGAGCGGCTCAGGAAATTATCAAACAATTTCCGCTCCGCAAAAATTTCGAGTGTCTCGGTACCTAGCTTTACCCATTACTATTTTTTTAATAAATAATATATATAAAAAGTTTAATAAATAAATTTTTTCAATTATTTTTTTTTTTGGGGTAGGCTTTACAGCTTCGTTTAAAATATATAAAACAGAGAGAGCAGAATATTGGATTTTATATGAGACGATGTAGATCATTTTTTTGCCCAACCCCAAAAAGGTGGTCGACAACATAAAAGTTTTAAAGGTTAGTGTCCACTGGATAGACTCGAACTTTAAAGAAAAATCAGCATGTTTAGCATGTAAGCGTTTGTGGGGGACATAATTTTGAAAGAATACACAACCTGATTTATATATAAAGATTATGGCATTGACTTAAAGAAAATAATATCGACAACAACTGATAATGCAAGCAACTTTGTAAAGGCATTTAAGTATTCGGGGTCGAAAAAATTCAATTTTTTCGGATAATTCTAATGATGACGGAAATTCAAGTTTCTTTAATGATTATGAGGAGTATGCGTCAGTGCCAGAACAACTTCCTGATAATATTAGATGTTGCGCACACACCTTTAATTTATGCGCTAAAGATGATGTTCAGCGCATAATTGCAGAAAGGAAAAATTCATTCCGAAAGATGCATCAAAGTGTGATGTTAAAATGCAATTTGCTGTGCAATGCTGCTGGACGTCCAAATTAGATTAAATTATTAGAAATATTTTGGGCCATACTCTTTCCCGTCCTGGTGCACTCGGTGGAACAGCTTATATGATTCGCTTCAGCAAATTAAAAAAATTCGGACAAAATGTTGTGAAGTAAGTCGAGCTCTTCTGCTGAAAGAGCAATTAAAAGATACGGATTTTGAATATATTAATGAATATTTAATGTGTGCAGGACCATTAGCAAACGCTCTGGATGTTTTGCCGATACCTATTATGGCGTTACTCTTCCGTGCTTGTTAGCTTGTTGTAAGAAAAGGGTTGGAAAAAATTTCAAATACCCAGTTAAAATATTGCAAGCCCCTAGGTGCGATGCCCGACGTGCGTGCCTCCACGCCAGGAGGCTCTACCAGCGCTCACGTGGAAGAGAGAGCTTTTCATCCAGACAGGCAGACTACCAGTCGGCTAGAAAGATGCTGAAAGACGAGATCCGAGCGAGTAAGCGGGTGCTTTCCTTCAATTGTGTGACTCCGCCGACCATGACCCTTGGAGGCAGGCTTACAAAATAGTCGTTAAACGACTCTATGCCAATAAACAGGCCACACCAAGCGACCCGTGTGAGCTTAAAAAGATTGTCGAAAACCTCTTTCCGACTCGCGTGCCTGAATCACCAGTGCGACCTTGTGCCTTCGATCCAAATACAATAGAAGCTATCACAGACACAGAAATACTAGCGGCGGCCGTGAACCTTCAGCCCAATAAGGCACCTGGCCCGGATGGTGTCCCTAACCGTGCTCTGAAGCTGGCCATGACATTGTATCCCGCAGAGTTTGCGAACATATTCAACGCGTGCCTCCGAGAAGGCATTTTTCCATCCATCTGGAAGAAACAGATACTGGTACTCCTTCCTAAGCCAAGAGGTCAACCAAGCGATGCACCGTCCTATAGACCTATCTGCCTCCTAGATACGGTTGGTAAGGTACTGGAGAAGCTATTTAAGTCAAAGACTCGACGAGGCCATCAGTGCAGCTGGTGGGCTTTCGCCAAACCAGTTCGGGTTTAGAAAGGCAAAGTCAACGGTGGATGCGATTGACAAAGTGGTCACAATTGCACGCAGTGCTATTAAAGGCTCAAGCTGGAAACGAGGATCCAAGGAGTACTGTCTGGGGTCACCCTAGACGTGAAAAACGCGTTTAACAGCGCTGACTGGAGCCGAATATTAAGCGCTTTAGGTGAATTTGGTGTTCCGCATTACCTCCAGGCCATAATTAGATCGTACTTCAGTGACAGATTCCTTACGTATTCCACGGCAGACGGAAATAAAACCCACGAGGTATCTGTAGGTGTTCCCCAAGGCTCCGTGCTGGGACCAGTCCTATGGAATGCCATGTACGACGGGGTCCTCCGCCTTCCTCTCCTCCAGGAGTCCACTTAGTCGGATTTGCGGATGATGTGGCTCTTGTTGCTGTAGGCAAAGTGCTTCGAAGGACAGAGGAGGCGTGCAACGCTGGCATTGAGCGTATCCATCAATGGCTTAGCGTGGCAGGCCTCGAGCTAATAAGCAGCCGTAAGAAGGTGGAATCAGCTTGGGTCAGTATTAATGGCACAGCAATCAAATCCAAAAGAGCCATTAAATATCTTGGAGTAATGCTGGACACAAGGCTGTGTTTCCGAGAACATCTAGCGTACGTCGGAGAGAAGGCAGTAAAATCAAGCTTAAGCTAGAATCATGCTGAACACCCCCGAACCAAAAAAGGGGGCGGAGGAGATTTTGGGGGGTAGTCACTAAGGACCACAATCTCATACCGCGGCGCCAATCTGGCATCGTTCCATGGTGTTCGCTAGCTACATAAGAGGCGTAGTGGGGTGACCGGCTAACGTTCAGGATCTCTTCTGCGTACCGTACGGTGTCAGAAGATGCTGCATTGGTCATTGCCGGGATGATTCCACTTAGCGGGGGCATGAGGCAAATGTGAGGTACAGGGCTTCACGGTTGTGTGGCGGAATTCAACCTAGTAGACTTATACATCTGCAGGAAGAGAGGCAGCGGAGCATTGAGAAATGGCAACACCGTTGGGACCTATCCAATTTTTTCTAAGGGGCGCTGAACCCAATAGCCAAACCCCAAAGATTTTCCCCCCTGTCAAAAAAAAACGGGGGGGGGAATTTTAACCTAATCCACCTTTTTATGGTCTCGGCGGTTTAGAAGCTACCTGAAAGAGTGGGCCATGATAATGAGGAGGGAATATACATAGTAGGAGGGATGCACAGAGGGGGGAGCCAGGTCTTTTTTGTTTGTTTATTTGTTTTGAGGCTGAAAGGGCGGAACTATCCAGGGTGATGGGTGGCGATATAGCCGAAGATAACTTAGTCCCATACATGCTGATGTCGAAGGAAAACTGGGAGGCTACTTGTGAGTTCGCAGCTACCATTATGGCTACGCTTCGGAGACTGGATGTGCAACGTATAACCAGGGAGTAGGCGGGTCATCAAATCGGCGAAGCAATGCCTTGCGGCCGTCCCGCAGGTTTAAGATGATTCTGTCTAATTTTCTGTACCATGTTCTTATGAATGTATATAGTATTTTGGTTAAGGTAACAATAAAGGAATTAAAAAAAAAAAAAAAAGCATTTTTGTTACCATGGCGATCCATTATCCATGATTAATACTGGCATTATTTTCCTTAATTGGCATTAACGTTTTCATTCTTACTATTTTTAGCCTTTTTGCAATTCTTTCGCGATTTATAAAGTCGTCAGTCACATTAAATAGGTTTTAAATTACTCACCTAACACAAAGTTCGTAACTTATATCGTGTTACAGGTGGTACTTAACTAAAAATCATATACTAGTAAATCAACTTTAATAGTTGAATTTAGTGAAATTGAATATGGGTCATTCTTTTATAAACCGAACAGTTAAAAAATTTTTATTTTTCATTTTAATAAAAAAAAAAATCCGAAACTAGATCTCGACATGCCCATCATAACGTAATTTACGGTTTGGCACAAAAATTTTTGTTAAATTTATAAACAATTTCAAAAATCGTCAAAAACGAAAAAATGAAAAAGGGTTTTTAAAAAACACGATATCTCAGGTTTGGTTTATCGGACAGGTCGGTTAATTGCCCGCGAAAGGGACCTTTTTTTCTACATTTTTTCAAAATTTTGTCTTGTATCCAGGAATTTACTGCATTAAGCTGTAAATGGGAAATCCAATAGTTCAGAGTTATGGCCTTTTTTCATTTATTTAAATTCACTTTTCAGTAACGATATTAGATTTAGTATGTTTTAATTTGAAGAGGGTAATATTTTGTGGTTGAATATTGTTCAGATTTTGTACCCATTGTAAGTTTAGCAGTTGGAAAACCGCGATTTTAAAAATTAAGCCGTATTATAGTGACTTAAAGGTAAAACTGGCTATACAGCTCCTCAACGGGGCCAAGCCAAGCTTCTCTCAATCTCTTGGCGTGTGTGCTTTAAATTTTTCGCACAAGAGAAAGGGACCTACAGTTTAACCCGGATCCGAACGGCAAAGTTTGAGAAATTGCTTTTTCATGGCTAGTTGCTTCACAGCTGGCGCCACTAAGCTGGTGAAGGTGACCGTATGTGTAAAAAGCTAGTTTCTAATGAAAGAAAAAAACTTTTATTATTAGATGTTCAGAGGCGGGATCGAACCCACGACCTCCCGCCCAGCAGTCCAGCACACTAACCACTGGGCCACAGACGGCCATAGTGACTTGTGTGAGTTTAAATAAATGAAAAAAGGCCATATCTCTGGAACTATTGGATTTCCCATTTACAGCTTAATGCAGTAAATTCCTGGATACAAGACAAAATTTTGAGACCTTAAAAAATGAAAAAAAGCGTCAGCACGCGGCAATTAATTTTTGTTTACTTATTTTCGCGATAAGGAAACAAAAAAATTGTTAAAATTTTAAGTGTGAATAATTTGAAAGTTTGGGTTCAGATGTTAATTTACAGATTTTTTAAATATTTTTATCACCAATGGCTTTGGATAGCAAGCAATTGAAATTAATTAAATATTTAAATATGTAAATTTTCACATCATTTTCCGCGAATTACGCGAATTTCGACACAAAATGCTGAAAATACGTATATATATTTTTGTCCGTCTGTCCGTCCGTCCAGTAACCTACAGAGATGGTAAGAGATAGAGGTTTGACATGTATGGGACAAATGCTTCTTTTATCTGCACGCAGATCAAGTTTGTTTCAAAATTTGGCCACGCCCCCTCCCGCCCCCGCAATTTGGAAAAAAAGTTATATCTCCTACAGTTTTAAAGATAGTGGATTCGTACCTTCTAAAGATAGTTAGTAATTAGCAAAATGAATCGATTTGCCAAAAAAATAATTAAAGATCGGATGAACGGTTCTCAAGTTATAAGCAAAAAAGTGAACCAAGCCCCTCCCCGCTTCACCACCCTAAAAAATGTTGCATACTTTTTGGATGGTCACACTAAGTAACCGTTTTTTTTGTTTTTTTTTTTTTTTTTTTTTTTTTTTTTTTTTTTTTTTTTTTTTTTTTTTTTTTTTTTTTTTTTTTTTTTTTTTTTTTTTTTTTTTTTTTTTTTACACACAAAGAAATCTGTGGGTATATTTAACCGATATTGTGGGTTGAAAATGCGCCAACCCACAAAGTTGGTAAAATTAACCAAATTGTAGAGTAACTTTCACGTAAACCTTTACGTAAGAGGAACTATTGCTATAGTAAATCTAACCGAAAATCTCGTTTAAAAATGCGCCAACCCACATAATAAGTAATATTTACCGATGTTTACAGTAAGTACTTTTCTTACTGAGTTCACAGTAATTTTACCATACAATTGGTAATTTGACAGCTGTTACACAACTGTAGAATAGTAGGGTGGGATACTATTTTAGCTGTCACAAGTTGGCAATCTACTTGAGCTCATCCCAGAGCAGAAGAGGCAACCCCACTACTCCCCCACCCACCAAATTTGGTTCTGAAACAATTGTTCGAATTAAACAAATATTTATTAAATTTGAAAAAATTTTTACTTACTCTGGGGGGATTCGAACTCGGGGCCATTGGTCTCAACACGATTGGAAGCACGTCTTTACCAGTTACGCTACGCGCGCGTTAAAAGCAACGCCTCTAACATATTACTTGTATTAAATCTGCCTAAACATATGCACGAAAAATTTCTTGAATATCGCATAAATGAGACCACTAGGAATTCTCAAGTTCAAATTCCGTTGAAGTGCTCTATAAAAGACCAACTTAAATTTGCTAAGTCAACAATTTTCGCGGTTAGATTTGCCGTCGGAACAGTTATTCGGTGCATCAAATACATTCAAAAAGTTATACCATATGTGCGGTTAGATTAACTTGTGGGTACAGTTAATTGCTGCAAAAACAAAGTATGAGATGAAAAAATCACGTCAGAGTTACTAATTCTATGGTAAAGTTACTGTAGTAGCAGTAACTTATTAAAACAAAGAAAAATTTGACAAAATATTTGTAGTTAATTTTACTAGGAGTACAGTTGTTAAATGCAACAACAAAACTCGTGCTAAAATAAATACGTGAAGCTTACAAATTTCTTCAGTAGATTTTACTGTTAGCACAGTTACAAAACAACACCAAAACCACATGCATAAAAAATTTGGAAAAAAGTTACTGTCAGCGTAGTTAATTTTACCCACCAGATTTTTTTGTGTGCAGTGGTTGACTTTGCTTTATAACTTTTCTCCGCATAGGTACATTATAGCCGATTGTAGTTTTTTGTTTTGTTTATTTATTGGGGGACGAAAGAATTTTTTTTATTTCACCCACAAAAAAGTTAAGTTTTATATGTTTTAACAAAAGCAATTTTTTTTCCCTCATCTTATAAAAAATAACTCTAGCGATAGAAGTGTTAGTGAAGTGTGTTGGTTGGGTGAAGTTAACTAGTTTTATTCCTAGCGATGACATGCCGGTAGATAGGTGATTTTTCCTCCATCAATTTTTTTTTGATGTCGTCGCCTCAATTAAATGTCAGTCTTGTTTTTTTTAAAGCCAACTTTACTCAAAAAGGAAATTAATTATGTTTTATTTTTAGTATCGAGCTGTTTGTTTAGGCAGCCAACAAAAACAAGAAAAAGATATTTAATTGCACTGTAGACCGTGTTTCTTACCAAATTTTATAGTTTTCCATTTATGTAAATTGCAACTCCCCTCCATGGCCTTCACGATCAGAACGAAACAGGTCATATCCATCACAAACAACAAGGGAATCACACATACTGGACACAAACCAAGTTTCAGAAACAAATACAATATCAACATTTGAGTTCAAAAACATATATCTGAATTCATCAATTTTCTTTGCTAAGCTGTGTGCATTAATATGACAAGTGTATGAGAAAAACCAAACAATTATGATTTATCGCTTCAATTATATATTTCATTTGCTATTGCAAATTTTCTGTTTTTTAACTCTTTTCTGTCCAATGGGATGAGAAAAGCAAATTGGAGCAGATTTAAGATTTAAGTGTTGAACAAAGACAACAATTAGGGTAACCGCCTTAAAATCGATTACTCTACTATGTTATCGAGAAGTGTCAAATATGGTCTCACTATAAAAAAATAAGTCTTCTTAAAAAGTTAAAAATGTTTGCAAAGAAAAGCGACAAGGTAAAAATGGCTGAGCACAAGCCGAGGGACGATTTTGCTGAGCTGGAGAATCAGTTTATCCTGCGCGTGCCTAAGGTAAATAAACCCTAAATTTGATTTCTTTAAATTTCTTATCCTACTGCTTCTCCTAGCACATGGCCGACACCGTTCACGAGGCCATTCAAGCGGGCAATACCAAAGATCGTTTAACAATTCAACTGGATGAGGATATGCGCTATGGTGAAGTACGCTTGGATGATCAATTGCTGTATACCAAGCTCGTGGACTTGCCCACCGTTGTGGAGAGCTACAAAACGATTGACAACAAAAGCTTCTACAAATCCGCTGACATTTCGCAAATACTCATTTGCAAGGAGGAGCCGGAGTACGAAACGGAAACCGAAACCGAATCACCCAAAAAGAATAAGAAAAAGGATCCCATTAAGGTGGACAAAAAGTACTTGTGGCCCCATGGCATTACGCCTCCCTGTAAGAATGCGCGCAAACGACGCTTCCGCAAGACGCTGAAGAAAAAAAATGTGGAAGCTTCAGAAATTGAGAAGGAGGTGAAGCATCTGTTTTTCATTGACAACGAGGCGGTGCGTGTGGAATATGAGATTATCTATGAGGAAGACAACCCCGGCGATGGTTTGGATCAGTCAGACCTACAAGATCATCACCATGAAAAGATCCTTAACGAGAGCAGCTCGCAAAAGGGTGACATTGATGTGGAATTGGATTACGATTATAAAAGTAATTTTGCCTCCTCGTCCCAACGGGCACTCAAAATGGGTGTGGCCGCTCATGACATATTCGGCGAAGAGGTCTCCACCACCGATGATGAAGATGACAAGACAAGACTAAGACAGCAACGACAGCAGAAGTTAGGCGAATCCTCTCGGCCGATGATTCCCGTGTGTGAATTTAACAAATTCAGCTTGGGACGCTATGCCAACAGTCCCAATTTAAGTGCAGCCGGTTCAAGCTCCAATCTGGCCGCACCCAGCGGCTTTTATGAGCAAGATCAGCTGATTGCCAAGCTAGAGGAATTCGAACGTTTAGAATTTGTGGATGAATCACAGCCTCAGTATACACAGCAACAGATCCAAGACAAGATTCATCAATTAACCCTGCAAATAAGCAATCTGAAGTCACAACAAGCACAAAGATCCACCGAAATTGCATCCATACAGAATGCTACACTCAAACAACGAATGCAGGAGATGCTGGATAATCTGTATACCCAAATGAATGAACGTGAACTGGAGCTTAAGGATTTTGAGAATATGCTAGAGTCGTAAGGGGATGGATGCATATTTTAATTTCAAGGATAACAATGAATGCTTAAATTTAATTTGAAAATAATGATAGCCTCCAAATTCGGTTTCGCATTATTTCGATTGCTAAACTGTACCTAGATTCAGTATTGGGCAATTGTTAATTGAAAAACAATTATTTGTAATTCCAAAATTGTATGACCACAGTTCTACAACAGTTTCTATAATTAACGATTCGTTAATTGTTAATCTTTTTGAAAAATTTGAAATAAAACCAAGAATTAAATAGGAAGATATGTGTTTTTTGGTTGCTTTGTTATTTTTTTTTACATATTAAGATTAACAAGCAGGTACTCACCGTTCGTTGATACGCCCTTTCAAAATTTTACACATAAAACGAAAGTGAAATTATAACGGAAGTTTCTCTAAACTTTTCGGTCAATCCACCCGACCAGGGTGTATACGGGTTGGTTTATCCACCAAAATTCCAGTTTCACGAACTCGCTTTTTTTTTTTAAGTTTTTTTTTTTTTAATTATCCACAGTTTGATTCGAGAACTCACCACTTTGGAAATATGTTTTTAAAGGGAATTAAAAAGAAACGAATATCGGTTCCGGTTCCGGTAAGTACCGAAACAAACGTTTCTGTAAAAGGTTTTTTTTTTGTTGTTATTGTGTTTTTTTTTTGGTTTCCGTTTCCGTACCTTTATAACGGTGTCTACCGGTACGTACCGTTATGGACCTAAAACTAACAGAAATTTTAAAACTTAAGTCGAAACCAAAGTGGGTAAGCAGCAGTACACAAGTATGTGCATATAAAATTATACATATTTGTATTCATAAGATGATTAAAATGATAGAACATTATCATTATGATATAAGAAAAAGTTGATCCTTGTAGTATCCTTGAGATTACTTGCTGTGTGACATGTCAACATTTCTTCGGTGGCCAGTGTGCGTAACCGGATTTCTTAGTTCAGTATATACTGAATGTTAACTCCTGTAAAGAAATTTGAATTTTTGAACTATCAACATTATTTGGGTGAAAGTTAAACTTACCAATGAATGAACGACTTAAAAGAGTTAACCCATCTACTTTTAAGCAGATTAATTTGCCTTCAACTTCCTTTTTAATAATCTCAATCAGATGCTTTGACTTACTGAGTACGTCCTCGCGTACTGACTGCGGGTTAATAAAATTCGCACAACCCAGGCCTTCAATAATTGGATTTAGAATTTGGCGGAGTCCGAGGTCGTTCATCAGAGCAAACGGCCTTGCATCAACAGTGCACAAAGAAACACACGCATCTCGAATAGTCTGTTTGTTAATTGCCATTGTTTGCGAATGCTGGGCTTAAACAGTTCATCAATGGACTTGGTACCAGCAGTTTTCTTTTCCTGGGCTTGATTTGTGATTTTCTGATCGACTTGACTGTCAAGCTTTTGTATCAAGTCGGTGTAAGATAGGGCAATGTGCTTTTTTAAATTAGTGCCATGATCGCCCTAAAAAAGTACATTTAAGTTATTTTTGTTCCCTTGGATATAAACATATTTAGGTATATAGACATATTTATGTACAATGCACACAGTTGTAGTTTTCGCTTCATTTTTATCAGGGTCATGCAAAATTAGCATGTACGATATACGAAATACATACTAAGTAATTATGTATTTGTAAAAATCTCTCAAAGTTATATATGTAAATATATGTATGTTCATTTTTTTTTTTTTCAGATTTCAGATTTTCTTGCAATTCTTAAACTAATTAATTGCTATTTGCAGAAAAATCATAAAAAATGAACTGCGTCTTCTGCACAGAAACATACATGCACAGACAGGAACAATATTTATTGTCGCTCTCTCACCATACTCACTCTCTCCCTCCCCGCAGTTAGAGATGACACTCTTTTGATGTCTAGCAGCTCTGAATATAGCGATGACAAAGTGACTGTGGGTAGCTATGGAAATTAGAAAAACAAAATGCTTAAAACCGAAACTGTACCGTTACAACGTTTAGGTTCTTTTCGGTTCGAAAAATATCGATTTTCGAATACCGGTACTAAAAAAATGTAAAATATCGGTTCCGGTTACGGTTCTAAATTTTAATCGGTTCTTTTCGGTATACGGTTCCGGTTCCGGTTTGATTCCCTGGTTTTTAATATTTCCCAACTTTATTCAAGCGATTAGCGACCCATTTGATATTACATATATAAATATTTGTTTTTACGTTTTTAAAGTCAAATTATGAATAGTTCAAATTCCAAGCACTAGATGGACCGCCCTGTATGTCCTAAAAAGTACACCCAGCTTACTTAATTGTTAGTTTTAGCTGAAGTCTAGAATAATTGAAAATTTTAATTGCAATTGAATTAGTTGTAAGTTACAATTAATTTAAATTAATTCAACTAAATTTTAATTGCAAACTGCAACTAATATTTTAATTGCAATCAATTTTAATTGTAATTGAATTAATTAAGCTTTTTTTCTCTCTCCCGCGCTCTTGGCATTACTGTGCCAGACACTTTTTTGTGGCTCTTTTGCACGGAGTGGGGTGAAATGAGGCAAGTGATGATATGAACATGTAGCCGGAGCTTGTCAAATGGCGAATTCAGACCGCAGACGAGCCAACAAAGACGCTGGGCTTAAATGACTAACTTTGTTTACCCCAGAGAGTACACTAATGCAGCTATTGTGACCGGATGCCCCCAGGGGCCGATGCTATTTACACATACACGAGCCGAACCTGAGGCCAAGGGCGTAAACAGGCCTTCAATGCCAATACACCAACACACTTGACAGACTCTACTTGCTGAAAAAACAAACGCTTGGTATACCAATGGCCTTATAAGGCCAATCATTAAGTTTTATCCATTGAAGTACCAAGATCTGCTTTATAAGCCTACAACAGAACTCCAGAAACTTGCATAACCCATTAAAGTGTTCTCCTGTCGTTCAACTAAAATCTAAAACATTTGCTTTTTGCGCCCTTTCTTCATTGGTAGCCTATAAAAATATGTTCACCAAACTCCAATCAAAGCGACATAGCACAAATTTCACAGATTTTTGCACACATTAAAAATATGTTCTCCAAACACACACTCACACACACCCATGAACCCAGTTTTTGGCATGCCAAAAAAATAAACCATGGTGGAAAAGGGAACAAAAAAAAAAGGCATGCAAAGTTTTCTGCATAAATGTATGAAGTTGTACAAGGAGCAGCAGGAGCAGCTGCATAAAGGACGTAGTAAAATGGCTTTGGCGCGGCGGCCCTGGCAAAATGCAACGCTGAATTTGATAATCAATTACCGTGCCATAGTTGTGTGGTGAAGCCACATATGGGCCACATTTACTGCCGCATAGAAGACACACTTGACTTTGTCCAACATCGAGCTCGAGGCAGTAATATATCTTTGCCTCTGTGTGTGTGTGTGTGTGTGGAGTGTCGCTGCAGGTGGCCCTGCATATAAATATAAATATGAAAATTCTCTCATACATTTGTTGACATTTTTCATTACAGATTGCAAATTGGCTATTTGTCTGCTGTGTATGCAGCTGCTCTTTGGATGTGTCTAAGCCAATTAATGAATTGGCCACAAATCTGCAGCTCATGTGGAGAAGAACAAAACGGTATAAATAGAATTTTAACTAACAATTGGCTGTCAAAAATTTGATAAACATGTCCAATGAACACAAAATTGGAATGGCAACTAAAGTCGAAAACATTTTAGCCTTTTGCTTAATTAAAACTTTGATACTTCTAATATTTATATTAAACTGAGCATTTTTTAATTAAATTTGAAAATAGCACCAGCCAAAATTTGTATTACCTCAGACCAATGAGATGTCAAGGAATTAGTTTCAAAGCAGTTTTAAGAAATTTAATAAATTAAATCCAAAAATTTAATCCTTAATGGCGATGTCGACCAACGATCTTACATACAGCACACATAGATGTAAACTTAAAATCAAAATTATATTTTTTGCTGTGTTTATTTTTTTGGTTTGGTGGGTAATTTGAATTATAGTTGATAATTCAACCTGAAGGCTGTAACGAACAGGAGGCATATTGGTGTCTGTTCTCAGTTTCCTTTCGAAGAAGTCCTATCAGACAAACAGACTTGTTTTAAATACCCACATCTGAAATGACCCAGCGCGTATATGACCGACACCGGTCCTGCTAGGGAATGAATGCCAGTCGGGACCCGTTAATAGGGCTAGCAAAGCAGTCGGCTGGGGTGATTCTTGGCAGTCACAGCTCTTAGTAGCATCAAACATATTAATTAATAAAAGAGTCCCTGGACCCAGCAATTACAGTATGAATATTGTTGCTACCTTAAATAAAACTATTGATACTATATAATAAAGCAAAACAAACGGAAAAGTAAAGAGAAGCATTATTCATTCTTATGCACTCGGCCGTGTTCTACAAACCTCTAACAACCCAAAAGCAACCCCAAAAAGCAATTGTCGGTGTTCCTGAAATCTCTTTTGGTTGTTTTCAAATGTTGGCACATTTTTTGTGGCGACATTTGGCCTATGTTTCGCGAATAAAGAAATTTAAGCCAAATAGAATAATGAGGAACACAACTTGAATGCTTAACCGATTGAATTGCATTAATATTATTAAATTTTTTAAGGGTTTTAAGTAATAAAAATTAATTTTTAAATATTGTCCACCAAAACAATGCAAACGTCTGACAGCTGCAGAAAGAAACAATGAGCAAACCTGCCAACTTCTTCCAATTATGACAATAAAGTTTTCGGAGTTTTTAATTTTCTTTTTCAAAATTAAGAGTTTATGCTCTTAAACGATGTACAAATTTAACAAGATTATGTGGACAAATGAGCAGTGTAATACAATAAAATATGATTAAATAGGTTAATTCAATGAAGTATCGAAAATAAACCTATCGATAAATTATGTCGGCGATAATTTCAAACCACGAAATGGAAGACAAGTTGTCAGTGGTGTAAC
This sequence comes from Lordiphosa stackelbergi, assembly GCA_018904235.1. Lineage (NCBI taxonomy): Eukaryota > Metazoa > Arthropoda > Insecta > Diptera > Drosophilidae > Lordiphosa > Lordiphosa stackelbergi. The sequence continues at coordinate 48,727 of JAEIFU010001012.1, forward strand.
TTTCAACTTCACTTTTTACATTTATTTTGATTTTTAAAAGTTGTAGGATGATTTTATGGTGGCTACATTGAACTCCGGAGGAAAAGGCAGTAATACCATTTAGAACAGCAGTTGCATATCTCGGCAGAAAAAAAGCTTACTCTATCAAAAATAAAAAAAGGATTGCATCATTTCTGAAACTCTTGCAACGATTTTGTTTCCCTCGTCTGCTCCCAGCAATATACAAAGCAATTAATGCAACCGCGGGCATTTTTGAATTTTTTTTTTGTGCACTCCACTCACTTGTAAGCAACAGGGTTGTCAATACAAAATAATTACTTGGCGGGTCAGAGTTTATTTTAATTCTTAACCCGATAAAATTGAGTATTATTGGCTTAAAAAATTATTTATTAGCCTTTGGAACTTAGTGCGTACCAAAAACGCTTTTAGCATTTGGTTTAAGGGGGGGGCAAACTTTTGAAATAATTTGAATGCAACATTTATTTAAATTATTTTTGAAGCCGACAACCCTGCCGTGGGCAGCCACAACGCAAAACTTCCAGTCAGCTGTTTTTTGCCAGCGACTCCGAAGCTAACTCAAAAAAATGAAATCTCCGACATTTGTGGAACACCGACATTTGGTATTGGTTTTTTAAAATTATTTTTTTTTTTTTTTTTTTTTGTTTTTTAATTTTTTTTTTTTTTTTTTTTTTTTTTTTTTTTTTTTTTTTTTTTGATTATTTAATTCAAGCAATCGGAAAAGGTTGGTCAGACTTAAAGTCAGTTCTTTCCAGGCTCCAACTTCCATGTCGCCCATTGTGACATTGGGGGCCAAGTTTTTAAGCTCCTTCATAAAAGCCAAGCAAATTTCGCTCTGGACATCTGTTCGATGCTTTTCCCTTTATAATTAATTTTATAATAATTTCGGAAGAATAATAAAGCCAACATTTGAGCGGCTTCTCGTCATTACTTTGGCACCGGCGTTGCCACTTTATTCAACTCAGATTGACAGCAATCGACTTACAAATTGCACAATAATTAAGCAAAAGATCAACGGAAAAATTATTGCTAGTTAATCTAATTTTTTATCTTTGTTTTAACACAAAAATCGATATTGTATTAACTTTAAAACGAAGTTCGATTAATTTCGAAATTCAAATGTTAAAAGGTGGCACCACTGTAATTCTAGCGATTTGGTGAGTTGCAGTGAATGACCAATTTCACTAGCGAATTGACTAGCGATTTTACTAGCGATTTAGTAAAATGCTTATTTAATAAACTTAACATGTTAAATATTTAATTTTTATACTCTGTACCGAAGGTACATAGAGTATATTAAGTTTGTGCAAAAGTATGTAACAGGGAGAAGGAATCATTTCCGACCCTATAAAGTATATATATTCTTGATCAGCATCAACAGCCGAGTCGATATAGCCATGTCCGTCTGTCCGTCCGTATGAACAAACAGATCTCAGAGATGGTAAGAGATAGAGGTTTGACATGTATGGGACAAATGCTTCTTATACTTGCAGGCAGATCAAGTTTATTTTCAATTTTTGCCACGCCCCCTCCCGCCCCCACAATTTTGAAAAAACGTCATATCTCCCACAGTTTTGTAGATAGATGATTTGTACCTTCTAGAGATAGTTAGTCATTAGGAATATGTATCGATTTGCCAAAGAAATGATAAAGATCGGACGAGCGGTTCTCAAGTTATGAGCAAATAAGTGAATCTGAATCACTCCCGGCCACCCCCGCCACCCACCACCCACCCTTTCACAACCGACGGCCACAATCTTAGAGAGAGAGAGAGAGAGAGAGAGAGAGGTACAGAGTATATTATAGTCGGGCTTGACCGACTTTCTCACTTGTTTTGATGTATATTATTTACAAATTGAACACCCTTGAAGACTCAATAAGCCTTATTTTTATTAAAATGCATTTTAAGGTCTTTTTTAAGCAAATCGCCGACTCAAGAGTGCGCGATTTGCAAATCACTCGAAAACATGCTCTGTGGCAGGGCGAAATCAAATTCGAGCGAATTTAGAGCGAAAGTGTTACAATATTATATATATAAATCACTAACAAAAACCCCACATACGTTGCTTCCAACTCCAACAATATGCTCTTTGCTGATGGGTTTTCCCTCCAACTCCCACCCCATCCCTCCCATCCACTCTACATCCAATTCCACCCAGTTCCCACCCACTTTCCGCCACCATCCCGCCCACATCCCATCCACTTCCCACCTACAGTCCACCCACATCCCACACAGAAAAAAAATAAGATCATATATCAAGATGGTATTTCAATATAATTTCAATAATATCAATATTTTCATACATAGGTGAAACTATTTAATATCAATGTGAACCTGTAGTGTTAGGTCGACACTAACAATATTATATTGATATGTGAAATGTTCAAAGTGAAATGCATAACTCCCCTGTGATATGATTTGAGATCAAAGTAGACATCGAAATTCTAAAGCAGAGAGAGACACATAGAGTTGCTCGAATCAGAGAGAGACAGCTATAGTCTATCTCGAAAAAAACAATAACAAAGTTCACTGCTCCACCGCAGCAAGCGCGAAAACGAGTGCCGTTCGTTTTTTCTTCGTGATAATTTCAAAGTCATCCTCGCAAGTTTCTAGCTTCTTCTTGTAAATTTCGTCATTCGTTCCGTGTTATTGCGTGAGAAAAGTAAGTGAAAAAAAGTGGAGCCTAAAAAAATTTGAAACGGTAAATGTGAAGTACATGTGTATGTTTTATACCCCTGTACCCATTAAAAATGGGTAAAAGGGGATCATGAAGTTGTGCAAATGTATGTAACAGGAAGAAGGAAACATTTCCGACCCTATAAAGTATATATATTCTTGATCAGCATCAACAGCCGAGTCGATTTAGGCATGTCCGTCTGTCCGTCTGTCCGTCCGTCTGTCCGTCCGTCCGTCTGTCCGTCCGTCCGTCTGTCTGTATGAACGCGTCGATCTCAGAGACGGTAAAAGATAGAGGTTTGACATGTATGGGACAAATGCTTCTTTTATCTGTACGCTGATCAAGTTTGTTTCAAATTTTGGCCACGCCCCTCCCGCCCCCGCAATTTGGAAAAAACGTTATATCTCCCACAGTTTTGAAGATAGAGATTCGTACTTTCTAAAGATAGTTAGTAATTAGCAAAATGAATCGGATTTGCCGAAGAAATGATAAAATTATTTATTTTTTTAGAAAAAGCACGTATCAATGGTTTAATTATAAACCCGCTACCACCCCACCCACCCTAAAAAAATGTTGTATTTTGCACTGTAAACATGTTTTTTCATGAGTAACGGGTTTATCGAAGTCGATTAGAGCCGACTTTAACTTACGCTCTCGTTGTCAATTGTACAGGGTATATTGAAGTCGGGCTACTCGACTGCAACGGTCTTACTTGTTTTGTATTGGCAATTTGTATTTGCAAATTTACAATTGTAACAAGTAAGACCGTTGCAGTCGAGTAGCCCGACTTCAATATACCCTGTACAATTGACAATGAGAGAGTGACCATCCGAAAAGTATGCAACATTTTTTTTAGGGTGGGTGGGGTGGTGGCGGGGGTGCTTGGTTCGCTTTTTTGCTCATAACTTCTGAACCGTTTATCCGATTTTTATCATTTCTTCGGCAAATCGATTTATTTTGCTAATTACTAACTATCTCTAGAAAGTACAAATCGTCTATCTTCAAAACTGTGGGAGATATAACGTTTTTTCCAAATTACGGGGGCGGGAGGGGGCGTGGTCAAAATTTGAAACAAACTTGATCTGCGTACAGATAAAAGAAGCATTTGTCCCATACATGTCAAACCTCTATCTCTTACCATCTCTGAGATCGACGCGTTCATACAGACAGACGGACAGACGGACAGACGGACGGACGGACGGACGGACAGACGGACATGGCTAAATCGACTCGGCTATTGATGCTGATCAAGAATATATATTCTTTATAGGGTCGGAGATGTTTCCTTCTCCCTGTTACATACATTTGCACAACTTCATTATCCCCTTTTACCCATTTTTAATGGGTACAGGGTATAAAAAGATAGGCTATTGCCGTTATTCAGTCGCTATACCCCCTGCGGTATACCCACTAAGATAATATTACACACACACATACATATATATTGTGCGTGCTTTTTCACCTTTTGCCTCTACATACATAGTTGTGAAGTAATATAAAATTTTTATTAAGCAAATTTCACGTCTGCCTACTCCTCTAAATTATTTGTAAGCTTTTACATTAATTCTTATTATTTCACAACTACGTATGAGGCTGTACCGTTTCTGTGTGTTGAATATAGCATTGTGTAAATATAGCTTTGAAATTTCAAAAACATATCCTTGATATTAGCAAATATCAAATTGTTGATCTGACAAAACATCACTTTCATATGTTCGAAATGTGAACGTCATATGTTCGAACATATCATCTGGGTATTTCTCAGATGTAGGCCGAATTGATACTAGAAAATATCAGCTTAATACTAAATTTTGTGATCTTTTTTTTCAGTGCACCCACTTAAAACGACCGTCAGGTCAAATTTTCCTACATCGGAAAATCACATTCCAAACTATTTCGTATTTTATCCTTCCAAACCGAGTTTGAAGCCAATCGGATGAAAAATAGTTTTTTGAATGCTGAATGTTCCGGCCATTTTCCTCATGGGGGAAAATAACATTTTTTCCCACACAAAATTTTCCGACGCTTTTTCGACTTTTCCGGGTGAACAAAAACCATCTAGATGGCTAACCATGAGCATGAGCAAAGCAAATACAGCAAATCTCACCTAGATTTGCAAGAACAGCAACATGAGAAAACGGCCCTTAGTACGCACTTTCACCACTAACAGAAACTCCTGTCCAAATTTCAGCTTTCTATCTCTTACCGTTTAGGCTGTGCGATGATTGCCAATCAGTCAGTGAATCAGGACACTCTCTTTTATATTTATAGAGGTGATCTCGGGCAACTAAATCTTCGATCCAATTCTGACCGTGACAAAATTTTGCGTGCGATTAAAATTAGTTGGGTTGAGTTGACTTCCGTGGTTTCATGCGCTAGATTTTCCCTCTGGATGACTCAAGTTAAGTCAGCCAGAGAGAAAAATTATTACCGGCTTCCTCATTTCCACTCCTGCTAACTCTGGAACTTTTCGCCTAACACTCCTGTTTGCTCCCAGGCTTATATTACATACGCTGTAGTTGGTGAGATGTTTAAATTTGGCCCCAGAAGACCGTTAAGGGTTTCTTAAGAATGCTGATTAAGCCTGTTGTAAGTGGAGATTTCGCATAACATTAGGGCCACGTTCGATATAAGTTACATTCAATATTTAGATATATTTGATCAAATTCCAAATGTATACAAAATAGAGACTCCGTCAACCAAAATAATAATAATAAGCACTTTGTGTTATTGTATTAACACGATTAATCAACAAACTTTACAACTTGTTGACGGATGCCAATGAAAATTGTGGATTAACAAACTTTTACGTCTGATCGTCAACGAATGAAAAAGGAAAGAGAGCTGAACTGTGCGCCCAAAATTGATAAAGTTGCCGGACCGTTGAGAACTCGCGGTTGCAAATCGATAGATTGGCTTGCTGCTTGATGAGCATTAGGGGTCTATACACGATCGAAGCAAATCACGGTTTTTAATATAAGCATTCACGTTTTGAAATGCCTCGAGGCTTTGCGATGACCATTACCAGCCGTGGATTTTGTTATACACTTGAAAAGTGTATTATAATTTTGCCCAGAAGTTTGCAACGCATAGAAGGAATCATCTTCGACCACATAAAGTATATATATTCTTGATCAGCATGACGAGCTGAGTCGATTAAGCTTTGTCCGGTCCGCGCCGTCGTCCGTCCGTCCGTCTGTCCGTCTGTCTGTTTCTACGCAAACTAGTCCCTCAGTTTTGGAGCTATCGAGCTGAAACTTTGCACAGAGTCTTCTTTACTGCACGCTGCTAATATGTCGGAACCGACCGGATCACTTGTTTATTTTTTTTTGTGGCAGATACAAATGTTCGTTCGGAAAATGGTTTTTAGTAAGAAAAACTGTTTTGTTCTCAATATTATATGTAATTTTATGGGTGTTATGTTCCAATGGGTAATATGTAATGTTTTATATGATCTGCGAAGTTTGGTCGAAGTCGTAACCCTTAATTTTTTGTCTTTTCTTTAATTTTTAACCAGCTTTACAATCAAACATATTCTCCAAAGCTGAGGTTTTCAAATAGATCTTCCATTTGAGAATGTAGTGAACATTGACTGGTAAATCAAGAACCTGAATCTTTTTGATTAACATCCCTCTATTGTTTTTTGTATATAATTTGATTGCTTCGTCTGAAATAGCGTGAAAACAAATTTCATGTGTATCCAACTCGCATATCGCTCACGTATTTGTTTCTATTATTTATATTTATACTTGTTTAGCCCTTGCCTTAATGTAATTCCCATCTCTCGCATTTGGCTTGTTTTTCCACATCTGCTGTTTGGGTTTGGGGCTGTTGTGTACACGACGGCTACGTGGTCAGTGGAATAATCACAGCATAATTATTTGTATAACTCATTTAAGTGCTGATGACCATGGTTAGATGGCTCTGGTCCTGGGTTTGTTTGTATGCACTTTTGCAGTGTAATTACCGTTGCCGCTGTTGGTTGTTGGATGTTGGCTGGAAGGCCAGCAGATTTGTAGTGCCAACTGTTACAACTGTTTATGCTGGCGCCAAGCAAACACGCACGCACACACTCTGACAGTCAGCCGTCATCATCAGCTATAGTTGTGTGTGTGTGTTTGTGTGTTGCTGTTGCATTTCCTTTAATTTGCACAAAATGTCAACAGTCAAGAGCGTAAATGCATTTCCCAGTTTTCGAGTTGAAGTTACAGTTGCTGTTACCACCCCCCTCCCCAACGGAAAGAAGGGTGTGCTGTCATTTACTGCGGGACAGTTTCCCCAGTTGCATGTGAATGTTTTTTAGTTTGACATTGCCCTGATTTTCACTTTAAGCTGCAAAATCTGTGAAAGCTCAACACCAAGTGAGGCATTTAAGCAGACACATCCTGATGAAGATTATAGCAGCAATTTGCGGTGTGAGTAAAAGTCCAATTTAAAACGAAATGCTTATGAGCATTAAAAAGTAAGGAATATTTGGCTTGACAGCTTAAAGGGACAAGCAGAGCTTCTCGCCAATTCTAACAACACTTTAACGCCTTACTTTTCTCTCTTATGCACGCTGAAGGCATTTCGTTTGTATCAATATCAATTTGATACGCTTTGTCTCAATTTGAAACTGAAAATGGTATCATTTTTTTTCTTAAGAGGAACTGTCTGTAAATAAATAAATAAATAAAAAGAGGATTTATACACCCAAAAAAATTTGGTATCACTCTGATACACGTTGACTCAAATCGAAACTGAAACTAGTATCATTTTTTTGTATCAATGCAAACCTAGAAAGTATTAGATTGAAACTTCGAATATTTATTTGATGCGCAGAAGTATTATTAATTTTTTTTTTCGAAAATTCGAAGAATGTATGAATTGTAAAACGAAGCATTCCGAACGTCGCAGCTGGCGTTGTCATTGAGATTTTACTTTTAGTGTAAACAAATTGTACTCAGTTAAAAGTAAAGGCTATGGAGGACCCTTTCCCAGACGACTTGATGAAGATGAATAAATGGATTTCAAATGGCGCATATTTGCAAGGTAAGTATAAGCAGCTGAGTATTCATGTCGTTTTTGAAAATATATGTAAATAAAAAATGTAACTCTTTAGACAGGACACACAACAAGCTGCTATGACAGTTTCAGCGCTTTGCGAGATAACGTAGAATGAGAGAGGCGCGAAACCAAGAAAGCTGCAGAACAGGCGTTTTTCGCGTTTTTACTCAAGGTCTCTGAAGGCGTAAACTGCTACATGTACGGCAGGGTTTCCCCAGAAGAGAGCGCGAAAATGTGACTGTGTCTCTCTCTAACACACAGGGAGAATGTGACTTGAACATTTTTAGTTTTGCTCCACGAAAGACAGGTGGTGGCTACTAAAAGCAGGTTGTTAATACAAGTTACTTTCACTACGTCTTGCAAGTAATACATATATGGACGGGTCACCTGCATTGATTTTTTGCTTAATACATACCTTTATCTCTATAAATATAAAAGAGAGTGTCCTGACTGACTGACTGACTGATTGGCAATCATCGCACAGCCTTAACAGAAACAGATAGAAAGCTGAAATTTGGACAGGAGTTTCTGTTAATGGTGAAAGTGCGTACTAAGACGGGGTTTTGGGGGGAAAACGGGGGAAAAGCGTCGGAAAAGTTTGTATGGGAAAAATGTTATTTTTCATCCGATTGACTTGAAATTTAGTATGTAAGCATAGTACGCGAAATAATTCGACACGTGTTTTCCCGATTTTGGAAAATCCGCCCACGTGGAAAATGGCCGGAAAATTCTGCATGCAAAAAAACTATTTTTCATCCGATTGGCTTCAAACTCGGTTAGTACGGAAAGAATATGAAATATTGTAGTTTGAAGTGAGATTTTCCGATGTTGGAAAATTTGACCCAACGGTCGGGAAATTCCCGGAAAATTTCTGCATGGAAAAAACTATTTTTCATTCGATTGGCTTGAAAGTCGGTTTGTAAGGACAGAATACGAAATAGTTTGAAATGTGATTTTCTGATTTTGGAAAATCCGCCCGGAAAATTCTGCATGAAAAAACTATTTTTTTTGACTTGAATCTCGGTTTGTAGGGATGGAATACTAAATAATTAGTGATTGCATTTTCCGATGTTGGAAATACCTGCGGAATGCCCACTGGGAAGTGGGAGAATAGGTGGGTGGGTGAAAAGTGGGTGGGTGAAAAGTGGGTGGGTGAAAAGTGGGTGGGAACTGGTGGGATGTGGTTGGGAGGTGGGTGGGAAGTGTACGCGAAGTGGGAGGGATGTGGGTGAGAAGTGGATTATATCTGGGCGGGAATTGGGTGATGAGTGGGTGGGATGTAGGCGGGAAGTGGGTGGAATGTAGGTGGGAAACGGGTGGAAGTTGTGTAAGAAGTGGATGGGGAGTGGGTGGGGTGGGATGGGGGCGGGAAGTAGGTGGGATGTGGGTGGGATGTAGGTGGGAAGTGGATGGGATGTGGGCGGGAAGAGGACGGGAAGTGGGAGGGATGTGGGCGGAAGTGAGAGGGATGTGGGTGGGATGTAAAGGGGAAGTTTGTGGAAAGTGAGTGGGAACTGGGGGGAAGTGGGTGGGTGATAATTGGGTGTAGCGTGGGTGGGATGTGTGAGGGATGGGGGTGGGATGTGAGCGGGGAGTGGGTGGGATGTAGGTGGGAAGTGGGTGGGATGTGGGCGGGAAGTGGGAGGCATGTGGGTGGGAAACGTGTTTGTAATGAATGGGGAGTGGGTGGAGTGGGAGGGATGTGGGTGGGAAACCTGTGGAAGTTGTGTAAGAAGTGAATGGGGAGTGGGTGGAGTGGGATGGAGGTGGTAAGAACGCAGCAGGAAACAAATTTAGATAATATATTTAAATTTGGTAAATATTTGACTCTCACGATTGACTTCAAACTGACTCTGATATTGGTTCTATACTAAAGGCGCAGCGAAGCGCGACGGGCTTTTTGCTAGTATATTATATAAAATTAACGCTTTTTCAAACTTGAAAAATTGAATTTAGACGCGCTAGAATTTTTTTGGGAAATGGGCTGATTTGAGTGAAAACTCATTATTCTCCCTGAAGCTATGGTTATTGTGTACCACTTGAACTTTAGTTTTCCGTCTTCTCTTTTTATTTCCGTGTCTAGGTAGCATATTTTGTTGTCATTCTCTACTTCCAGTGTGAACTGAACACGATGATGTTGCTTATTCAGTGTTTCTAGTATAGTCTGAGCGTCTATTTTCTTAATTATGCAGACTATATCATCCACATATATTTTGTTAGGTGTTTGATTTCTATGTGTTTCTTCTCTAAATTTGCCATTGTATCGTACAAAATTTTGTCCAGTATTATATTTGCTATGGTCGGTGAGATCAGATTGCCCATGGGCATTCCATAAATCTGATTGTAGATTGTGTTGTCATATGCTAAATAATTGTTTTCCATTAATACGAAGTCAAGAATTTACTTAAATCTAGTCTTTGGTATCCTCGTGTACTCGGCTATGTCTGTCCATTTGTTCATTATGTTCGTCATTGCTAATTTCACTGGTATATTTGGTAACAGAGATACTACGTCGAAAGATACCAGAACTTCGTCATCTGCAATAATGGTGTTCGCTAATTTTTCCCTTAATTGTACTGCATTCTGTACTTTTCGGAAACAATGTTTCTAAGAACTGGCAACACACTAAGGACAGGCGCAGACAGCTGAAGATTGAATTGGTATTCATTAAATAGCGCTATACTGTCAACCAGCCTCCTTTGTGGTGTTGTGCGTGTCTTGTTTTAGAAAAGTTATGGACAAAATTATATCGTAAATGACCTACAGCCTGCCTAAAAAGTTCTACGATTTTCAATCAAAAAGGTCACTAAAACAATGGGCGTATTCAGCAGGTAATTCCGATTAGCGATTACTGATTTACGATTTGCGATTGCTGAGAAGTCTCTGCTGAATAACATTGATTGCTTAGGTTTAGGCATTTTCTGGCATTAGTACATTTTTTCATACTAGAAAATGGAAGGCTTCAGTATTAAATACATTTGACACTTCACATTTTAAAATGGATACACGCGGAGAGAGTAAGTAAGCAATTGAAAATAAAAAGAGATTTATATAAAGAAATAATCCTTTTAGCCGAGGATATCAAGTGGAGTCAAAGCGCTGTTGGGCTCCTCTTGAACCTATATAAGGAAAACAGGCACAGTTTTCGGGACCGATAAATAAATAAGAAAACAATTTAGAGAAAAATCCTCAACCAAATGCAAGAGACTGGGCTGAATGGCTTTTACGTGGTAAGAGGAATCGAAAGAACACACTTATGGCCTTAAAATCGCCGGTCAAGGTACCACCAAGTGGGAGTTCTTTAGTGAAATGGAGGAAATCTTCGCCGAGGACCGAACAATCGCAGGCTGCCAAACCAATTCTTCATTTGTGACCGACGATGAAAACGAAGAGCAGCATCGCAAATTATTAGATGTTGTAGAAGCAACTGTACCATTTTACGAAGTGACCACTGAGGAAGTTGCAGATCCGGGCTCTGTTGTTGATTGCACCTTATCGTCTACGTCCACTTCAAGCAGTGGCGAAATCATAAATTCATATGGTCAAAAGGGCATGGCTTATGAAAATTGGAACTTACCATCAGCTGAATCAAAAAAGCAAAGGCCAGTACTCAACGTTCACGTTACTAGGAAACGAAAGCAATACTGGAAGTTGAAAGAGAGCGAAACGAGTAGTTGCGTGGAATCAGAGAGGCCATGGAGAAATCCAATGAAATCCAAGCGCGCAAAAATTAGCTTTTTGAGCTTTACATTGAAGAATTTTCCAAGGAAAATAATAACAAGTAAGAGTGCTGCGGTCGAGTGCCCCGACAGCAAAATACCCTGTTCCAAGTAATGTGGTTCCTATAGCTTTAAACTCCTTTTACTTTCAAATTTATTTGAATAATTGGGGAGGCGCACTTGCATATCTTCGGTGTTTTTGCTCGGATCTTGTAGTGGTATACAGAATAGAATATATATTCAATCATTAGGTTCATAATTAAAGATTTTAGCTCTGACAGTTTTTCGCGGTTAGAAGGAGAAGGAGGAGGAATTTGCCAAATCTGAAGCAAACTTGATTTGGGTACGATAAACACCTACCTACATGCAAACATTTGTGGCTCTACCTCTTAATTCTGTGAGATCGACGCGTTCAGACAGACAGACAGACGGACATGGCTAAATCGACTCGGCTGTTGATGCTGATCAAGAATATATATACTTTATGGGGTCGGAGGTGCTTCCTTCTGGCTGTTACATACATTTGCACAACTTCATGATCCCCTTTTTCCCATTTTTAATGAGAACAGGGTATAAAAAGGATTAAATCAGCATTAAAGAAAAAATTGACAATATTAAAAACCAACAACAATTTTTATAAAGAGAAGGCCAAGCTAACTTCGTCTTTGCCGAAGTTTTTATACCCTTGCAAATGTTTAAATACATCAGAGTTTAAGAACGCCAGCATTAAAACAAACAATTTTTCTAAACAAAACCCACTTTTCGACCGATAGTTCCTATGACAGCTATAAGATATAGTCATCCGATTTTGACCAAAACTTCCAAATCTGTATAAAAGCGTATAATATTAATAGTCGCTGAAGTGAGTTACGTAAACAATAAAAACAAAAAAATTTTTCTCATTAAAACACACTTTTCGGCCGATAGTTCCTGTGGCAGCTATAAGATATAGTCATCCGATTTCGACAAAAACTTCCAAATCTATGTGAAAGCGTATAATATTAATAATTGCTGAAGTTGGAGACGTTGACATTAAAAACAAAAAAGTTTTTCTCACAAAGACCCACTTTTCGACCGATTGTTCCTATGGCAGCTATAAGATATAGTCATCCGATCCGGTCGGTTCCGACATATTAGCAGTGTGCAGTAAAAAGCAGACTCTGTGCAAAGTTTCAGCTCAATAGCTTTAAAACTGAGAGACTAGTTTGCGTAGAAACAGACAGACGGACAGACGGACGGACAAAGCTAAATCGACTCAGCTCGTCGACCTGATCAAGAATATATGTAGTTTATAGGGTCGGAAATAAATATTTCAATGCGTTGCAAACTTCTGGCCAAAATTATAATACCCTTTGCAAGGGTATAAAAATATTTTCATAATTTTACAGCATTTCTTTAATAGCATCTCTTTTGCGAGATGCCTCAGATGATCGCTAAAGGTGCTGCTCTAAATAATCATTTAATTCTGGTTCTTGGGAAGTTTCATCAATTGGGCCAGAAGTCTCTTTGTTCATTAGGATGAAATTGTAGAGCATGCAACAAGCGCTTATTATGGATGTTGCTACTTCTGGCGATTGCACATCTAGATACTTCAATCTACGAAAATTTTCCTTTAAGCAAAGCAAACGCCCGTTCAATAACCCGTATTGAGGAAAATTTAATGTTGAATCTAACTTGTGCCCTTGTTAGGTGTCCGTTATCACGATATGGTGTTAACAAATTAATACCCAATGGGTACGCGGAGTCTCCTAACAAACGCATTTGCCTTGGTATAAGCGGGTCAGTTTCGCTTTCAATTTTTGTACATAAAAGGCTCAACCGATATACCCGAGCATCGTGCATTCTTCCTGGCTGGCCGATGTTTACGTCTATAAATTGGCATTTGTTGTTACATACGCCTTGAAGAATAAGTGAATGAACTTGCTTTCTATTGTAGTAATCTGTGGGGTTTCCTACAGGTTGCTTAATGCAAATGTGACATCCATCAATTGCCCCAATTGCTCCTGGAATTCCACCCGATTTTTGTTTAAATATTTGTGCTGTTAAAGCTTGCTGGGAGTCATTTGGCCAGTTCACATATTTGGGCATTAGCCTTGATAGAGTCCCCGTTATAAAGTAAAATATTTGGTGGCCAGAACTTGTTGGAAAGTTGAATCGATCACCAACGGACGAAAAAGATTCTTGTTTACTTCGTAGCCAAATTGAAAATAGCATCTTCTTTTGGTAATGATACATTTGCAATTGGTTCCTTCCCTGTAAGTGCCGTTGCAGTTGCTATTACAGAGAGAAGTGTCTGGAAAACGCAAAGTTGATAGGACTCAATTATCTTGCAATGTGAGTAGAACATGTTTAAGTATATAAACCGCAACTCGAAAGTTGTGCGGGACATCCTGAAATGTTGCTTGAATTGGTCCATTTTATACCTGGGAACTATGTCCTCATAGAAAGATTTTGAGCGAGTGCGATATCTTTTGAGATTTCCCCAATAGCGGCTATGAATTGGTGGCTCGCAGAGCAGATCAGCAATTATTCCCATATAAGAGTCTTCATTCTCACAAAAAAACAGCGAAACTGAATTAAAGTTTTCATAATTCATTTTTGTGCACAAGTTTTTTTTTGCTTTTAGCGCTGTCAGTTAGTCAGTTTACTTGCTATTTTGTATGAACAGGTCCGTATTGATATTGTCGCAAAGCTTTCCCCTTTTGTCTATCTTTACATACTTTTAAGGTCCTAGCAATAAACGAACTTAATTAACAATTTCAGTTCGGTCTGCGGACTTCCTAGTGTCCTTCCTTCTAGTGTTGAGTAAGATTCAATTAAGTTTCTTTTCTAATAATAACTTTGTGCCCATTTGATCTTGATGTCCCCGCACCAACCCAGAACTCAACTCGTAAACAAAAGCCATTAAAGCAGCTATTATTTAGCGGAAACCCCGTTATTGTTATCAATTCTAATTAATTAAAATGAAATTTGGTTGCGGCACCAAATGGAAAATTTTTGCAATCAATTGAAATTCAATTAAAATACGTTGCCAGCTGGCAGTTTTGTTGCTGCTATCGTGGAAAACCCACAAATACTAAAACAAGAAAAGGTTGCGTTTTTAGACGTGTGTGTGTGTGAGCTGCCTAATGGCCTTACACGGCTCAACATGGCGCAAACCGAAATCCATTTAGTTCAATTAAATTTATTCATCAATTAAAAAACAATGGCTAAATTACATAAAAAGTAAAAAACGGAAACGGAAATGCGTGCACGCCTAAAATAAAGAATGATTGTCCAGCCTCATAAATTCGGTTATGGCGCCAATTATTCAACGCAAACGCTTGACTAACTCAAGCCAAACTGAAGTGACCTTGGGCACAATTGAAGTTGGACCAGTCGAACCAGAAACTGCATGATTGTCTGTTCATCAATTAGTTATAAATCACACGCCCTGGGCCCCGGCAACGAGCGACTGTTCATCAAACGGGAAACGAAATTGAAATTCCAAGGGAATTGTTTTCGTAACAAATTGCAATATTTACACACAATTGCGTGTGCGTTTGCGATATTGGACTAAAGCTTATATGAATTATTTAGAAGGCTTTGGCAAGACGTAGAAATACCAAAAAATATTTGATACAATTTATCAAAACAAAAATGTTGCCAGAATCCAACAAAATGATTGCGCTGATTCAATTGTTTTGTGCTGACCCTCTCCCCTAGTATTAAAACTGCAATTTGTGGTAAGAGAAACAAAAGTAAATATAGTTAAGATTTAACTTCCCGTCACTCATACGCAGTGTTGTCTTATTTCACTTGGTGAAATAATTTGGTGGTTTTGTTATCAATGCCAAAGGGTTGAGCAGCAAGTTAATCAAGTTGTCCTGGAAATGTTGGGAGTTAGAGAACCATAAAGCGGAACTGTAGGGGGTATATTGGACGGTTTCGATTTATATGTTTCTTTTAAAGTAAACTATTTAAATAGGTGGGAGACATCTCAAGATACTTTCAGCTATTCAGCTGCTATTGCCATATAGTTTACCAATTTCTAAGCGTAAGCGTTAATCTCATGAACTGGGTCTGGTGTGGTGACGTCAGATTATTATTCGGTGGTACATTTTGTTGTTGTAGATTTAGTTCTTTAACTTTTAACTTCCCGCCCATATCCCATCCACTTCCCGCCCACATCCCACCCACTTCCCAGCGGGCATCCCGGCGGTATTTCCAACACCGGAAAATGAAAACACAAATGAATTCTCATTTTGACCTTACAAACCGAGTTTCAAGTTAATCGGATGAAAAATAGCTATTTTGCATGTAGAATTTTCCGGGAATTTTCATGGCAAAATCACATTTCAAATTATTTCGAATTCTGTCCTTACAAACCGAGTTTCAAGCCGATCGGGTGAAAAATTGTTTTTTCATGCAGAATTTTCCGTGAATTTTCCGACTGTTGGGTCAAATTTTCCAACATCAGAAAATCACATTTCGAATTATTTCGTATTCCGCCCTTACAAACCGAGTTTCAAGCCAATCGGATAAAAAATAGTATTTTTCATAGAAAATTTTCCGGGAATTTTCACACCTGGGGGCGGATTTTCCGACATTGAAAAGTCACATTTCAAATTATTTCGTATTCTGTCCTTACAAACCGAGTTTCAAGTCAGTCGGATGAAAAATAGTGTTTTTCATGCAGAATTTTCCGGCCATTTTCTTCGTGGGCGGATTTTCCAAAGTCGGGAAAATACGTGTCGAATTATTTCGCGTACTTTGCATACAAACCAAGTTTCAAGACAATCGGATGAAAAATAACATTTTTCCCATACAAACTTTTTCGACGCTTTTCCGACTTTTCCGGGTAGAATTTTCCAAAACCCCGTCTTAGTACGCACTTGCACCACTCACAGAAACTCTTGTACCCTATCTTTTACCGTTTAGGCTGTGCGATTATTGCCAATCAGTGAATCAGGACACGGACACTCTCTTTTATACATATTTATAGAGATAGAGATTCCAAAATGCAATCGTCCAAATTATATCTCCCGAGTTGCCATCACATTATTGGTCACATGCGAAATTAACTCGATTTGGACGAATGGACTAACGACCCTTTGAATAACGATAGACGACAATCGATTGAGAAATGTCTATCGAACTGTTCGGAGCTTCCGCAATGTGAAATTGAAAACACGAACACTTCCTCTAAGAAACCGAAAAGTGTTCGCAAAATTTATAATTTAAAAATAAAATTAATTCCATATGTAATATTTTGGGATACTAAAACATCTTAAATTGACCAAAGAATGATGATTTAACTTTTTTCGTGGGTAGCTTTTATTTTTTAATGCCAAATTTGCAATATACTTTTAATTTCACGTGCCAAAAGGCAAAAAGCTTGAATCCGAAAAAAGTCTTTCGTTTCAAATTCCAAAAACTTTTGTGGAAGTGGAATTGAGAACAAGGCCGATTACCTTTTCTCTAGCTGCTATAAATGTTTAATTTGCAATTTTTCGATATAAACATACAGGTTCTTCTATTGATGTTTTAAGGTTTGAGTGTTCGGACATATTCAGAAAGTTCTTTTAAGAAAGTTCTTACACTTTAACTTCCATCACAATTCTTACATCTTTTTTTGTATCTTAAAAACTGAATTTGTTGTGATTAGAACCAGGGCATAGTCCCGAAACGAATTTCGGTTCCGATTTTGATACCGGTACGTCCCGAAATGAATGTTTCGGTTAAAGGTTCAATTTCGGTTTTCAATTAATTTCGGTTTTCGGTTTCGATACAGTACCTGCATTTCTATTTCGGTATACCGGTATGTACCGGTACGTACCGATATAAGTAATAGTTATTATACTCAGTACCGAAGGTACATAGAGTATATTAAGTTTGTGCAAAAGTATGTAACAGGGAGAAGCAATCACCCTATAAAGTATATATATTCTTGATCAGCATCAACAGCCGAGACGATATAGACTTATCCGTCTGTCCGTCCGTCCGTCCGTTTGTCTGTATGAACACCTAGATCTCAGAGATGGTAAGAGATAGAGGTTTGACATGTATGGGACAAATGCTTCTTTTATCTGCACGCAGATAAAGTTTGTTTCAAATTTTGGCCACGCCCCCTCCCGCCCCCGCAATTTGGAAAAAACGTTATATCTCCCACAGTTTTAAAGATAGACAATTCGTACCTTCTAGAGATATTTAGTAATTAGCAAACTGAATCGATTTGCCTAAAGAATGATAAAGATCAGATGAACGGTTCTTATGCAAAAAGTTATGAGCAAAAAAGTGAATCACAGCCCCCCCGCTACCACCCCTCCCACCCTAAAAAAATGTTGCATACTTTTTGGATGGTCACACTAAGGAACGCAGGAACACTGTTAAACATGTTTTTTCATGAGTAACGGGTATATCGAAGTCGGTAAGAGCCGACTTTAACTTACGCTCTCGTTTATATTTATAGAGATAACATTTCCCATTTATCATGGCTGCCTTGCGATGACTCGAACCTTTTACTATCTGATACCGAACATGAATTTATTGACGGTCTAACCGAAATCTCTTTAGCTCAAATTAATTCAGTTCAAAATAACCGTGGAAGGCTGCTTGATCTGATCTTTGTTAGTGGTGCTTCCCTTGCAGTGGTAGCTAGAGCTAACCCAGTATCCCTGCCTGAAGATTGCTTCCATCCATCCATCTCGATCTCTGTGGATACTATTCTCCCCGTGGAAATTGACAATTCATTAGCATCAAGACGTGTGAAGTGTTTTCGTAAGACTAATTTTCACGAACATCTTTCTTCAGTTGACTGGTCATTCTTACATTTATTCACAATGCAGGATCAATTTTCGTAATGATCCAAAACAATTCTACACATTCATTAACTCTAAACGCAAGTCGAGTGCATTTCCTCCGTCCCTTCACAATCAGAATAAGACTAAATCTTCCTATCCTAATATTGCTAATCTGTTTGCCTCCTTCTTTCAAACGACTTACTCAGCACAATCCTATAACTGTTCTTCTTCTCCATACCCTTACTCTCTACCTCAAGCGAATAATATTTTTATTTCCGATTTTAATGAATGTGACGTTTTGCAAAGTTTGTCCACGATTGACATCTCTTTCTCTGCTGGTCCTGACAACGTCCAAAGTTGTATTATGAAGTACTGTGCTGGAGCTTTGTGCTCACCCATTACCTATTTATTTAACCTATCTTTGAAACAGTCTTGTCTCCTACAGATTCGGAATGAATCTTATATTATTCCACTTCATAAAAAAGGGTCTCGTTTGAGTGTCGAGAATTATCGAGGCATTGCAAAGCTTTCTGCTATCCCAAAACTGCTTAAGCAGTTGATCACCTTCCAACTGCAGCACCTATGTAGCAACCTCATATCTCCTTCGCAGCATGGTTTTGTTAAACGTCGATCGACGATGACAGAGTTTAGTTTTCATCACTGATAAATCGTAGTTTTCAATGCCGGTCACAAACTGATGTCGTTTTTACTGATTTTAGCAAGGCCTTTGATTCGGTTAATCAAGCTCTTCTTCTACACAAATTGTCACTTTTGGGTTTTCCACCAAACCTTTTGAACTGGATCTCGTCTTATTTGTTGTGAGTTGTGAGCGTGACCTAGGCCCGTTGCTTTTTGTCCTTTTTGTAAATTACCTCCCACAACTCATATCGTATTCAACTGTATTTATGTATGCAGATGACGTTAAAATCTGTCTACCATACGCAGATTGGTTCTTGCACACGTGCCTTCAACTAGACCTTAACGAACTGGAGAAGTGGTGTTCAAATAATCTACTTTTCTTGAACCATTCTAAATGCCATATGATGACTTTTTCCCGCAGCTCACCTCACGTTGTCTCCCATTCGACAGAGAAACATATCCTGGACCGTATTTCACATGTAAACGATCTTGGTATACTATTTGAGCAGAAATTGTGTTTCAACAGCCATATCGCAGCTGCAGTGAATAAAGCCAAAGGTGTTCTGGCACTTATTAAGCGTTGGTCCAAAGAGTTTGATGACCCTTACACAACTAAATCATTGTACATATCCTTAGTACGACCTATTTTGGAATACTGCTCTAGTGTATGGGGCCCACAGTACAAAGAGCAGCAATCGCTAATCGAATCTGTCCAGAAACAATTTCTAATTTTCGCTCTTCGCAATTTGCATTGGGACCCCAATAGGCATTTACCGCCATACCGATCGGGGTTAAATTTAATCGATCTTCAATCTATGCATCACCGCAGAATATGCAATGGTGTCCTATTCGTCCACAAACTTCTTCTCGGATTGGTAGATTCTCAATCGCTCCTCACTTCTATAAAATTTACAGTACCCTTAAGGGTCACCCGTACATACCGGCCACTACGTTTGACACTCTGCAGGTCCAACTATGCCCTTCATTAGCCTTTTCGTGTCTTATGTTTTAATTATAATTCCCTTTCATTAATTGTTTCGTTAAGTGAAATTTATGAACACCTTGAAGTATCTAACCTCTAAACCTATTACTCTAAACATCTTTGTATTACCATTACCAATTGTTTTAAGTTAGTAGATCATTGTTAACCAAATAAATAAATATGTTTCCTTCAAAGCAATTGGTGAGTAAACTATTTAATTAGATGACAGTCATCTTAAGCTGCGTCCGAGGCCATCGATTTGTGTTTTATAACGTTGGGTACTATTTATACACTGCCATTCACTTGACACGAGCCGCTATTCACCCCGAAACGAGCCAAAAGCATGCCGAGGCTTATTCCAAGAGAGCAAACAGTTTTTCAGTCGCTGGCCAGCGGTCGATGAAACCGATGAGAGCAGGTTTGTTTAGCTTTATACACTCTTATTTTGGGCTCGCTCTTCTTGTCCCTGTTTTAGACTGACAGAACTATTGCTGTTTCTACTTATTCTTGATACCGTGGAAGCAAGTGCTTTTGGTTGTGTATACCTTGACTCCGTTCCTTGTCATCCCATTACTTTTAAGACTTTTACTCTTATCGAGTGTCATACGTTGTCAAGCCTCGCATAAAATTAATAAAATTCACCAATAAAAATTAAATATCTTATAAAACTGCCATCATTTGGAACAATTTCATAAAGAAGCTCTAAAATTCTGTGTTAACCTTAGCAAATTCCTGCTACATTACCTTGATGACCCGAAAGAGTTGGTACAACAACCTTTAACAAGCCTCATTAAACCCAAGGTCTTAACTTTTCCGCACATTTTGCCATATGCCCCATAAGGAGATACTTGTAAACTAAAGCAAACACAATTACACTCACGCACTTAAATTTATTTACAGGCCATAAACTAGACATTCATTATCACACATACAAGCACACAGTGAAATGGAGCCAGGGAGGGAGGGAGAGGGGGAAAGTTTTGCCAGTTTGCATACCTCAAACGCATTAATTATTTATGAAGAGACAGACAAACTCTGAGGTAATAAAATTACAGGCAAATGCCGTAAACACGAGAGGTTTTGTAATTCAAGGCATTAAATTTGCAACCGGCAAAACTGGCCAAAAGTAATTAAAGGCCATAATAAAGAGTGAACAAGCGGAGAGACACCACGTGTCAGTTGTCAACGCATAGACCAAAATGCTGACCAAGACAAACCGTTTAATGCCACGCCCAGATGCTGCAGACTTTAGACTTGGCTTTGTAGATTTTATGTGTGTGTGTGGGTTAATATGGAGCCAATATTTGTTTAAATCAATGAGCAGCTCAGCCTTGCCACATTTCTGTTTAATTTTATTACAAAATGAAAATGCTTTTAATGACTTTTCAGCCCACTCATAAAACCGAATGGAGGCTGTCATGTGCGTGTGTTTTAGTGTCATTAGTTAAATATTCATTAACAAACACGCACAAATGACTCTACACTTCTCCCTCGAAATGCATTTAAGCGCTTTCTGTTTATCGCGTCGATTTTAATCAATAATTCAACATTTCTGCAAATCTATTTGATTTGATTAATTTTGTGGAAATTGATAGGAATTTTAATTTATTTATCCTTAGATCATGTCTATATGCTCGTAGGTATATAAATTAATTGAAATTCACTTAAGTGTGTGCTTAAGATGTGTTTGCCAAAGATTGTCAGTATTTTATTATTGTAATTAATGAAGGGGAAATGAGAATGGAGAGATTTATAGAAGACGCTTAGAAGTAGGCAATGTTATTTTTTTTAAGTGAAGGAGGAAAGAAAAACAGTTTAGTAGATTTTTAAGCGGCTTAATTTTGTTATCTTAACTTTGTTAAGAGGAGCAGTGATGATTCGACTTTATATGTGATCTCTTCTGTTCCAAAAATTTTCGAAAAATTTCAAAAAAAATTTTTTTTTAAGTCATGGATAACAACAAGTAAAACGAGTAATATTTTGCTCTAAAAGCTTAAAAAAACTTAATTCGCTGCTATTTTGGTGAAAAACTTAAGTATCTAATAAACAATGACAACAAAAAAGTGAAGAATGTAGAAGTGTTCAGATTGTAAAACCTTGTTCTACAGTTGTTTGGTATCTCAAAAGCTTCTTTTTGCCAAAAAAGTAGGCGAAAAATTATGATTTTTAAAAAGTTATACTCGAAAAAGTAAAAAAATACCTTTTTGAAAAAAAGTTTTATAAGAAATACTCCCGGAAAACATGAATTTTTTAATAACCTTTGTATGAAAAATTTATTCTGCAAACTGTCAGCTACAACTTTGCCGAAGACAGTTTGCAGCTATCACTAAAACTGAATGAGCTGTTCGCCCAAAACTAATGACACCTTTTTTTGGTTGGCACACCTAATTTCAAAAACTTTGAGGGTCCATAAAAAAAAGTGCTTTCAATCTAGCCAAACGCTGATAGGAATTTACTCAGTTCGGATAGCACTATCGATTCCTCATAGTGGTGCTTGGTAGTTTTGAAAAAAGTTGAAATTTGTCGCACAGTGTTATGAGCCATTCTAATAAGATTGTATATTATGGCGCTTCAAAATAGTGTACTGAACTTAAATTATAAATGCTTTTGTTGCGTGATGTATTTAATGTTAATGTATTCTCAATTATTGTGTTTCGTGGACCAGAACTAGCAAGATTACGCCGGATTGCTGAAAGTGCTAACGTGGTCTGTGTTATTGTGTATATATTTAAATAGTTATTTAAAAAGTTAACAACTTAAGCGCATATTTGTGCAATGACGAAATATTTGAATATATAAAGACAAGGTAAATTTTCCTCATAGCGGTTTGCTATAAGTTTGGTTGACTGAGTGTGCGACCAAATGAACCGAAATTCTTTTCTTGAAAGCTGAATGATATCCAAAAATAGAGGAAAGTTATCTTCGGCTCAACTAAAGTTCATATACCGTTGCAGCTTGTAATATTTATACAATTGAAGATTTTTCAATAATTTGCATTCCACAATTTCATTCATTCGTCCGATTATTGCTATGGCAGCTATATGCTACAGTCAATCAAAGTTTGGTCCAACTTAGCAGAATTATGTGGAAGCATATTACATTTGGAAATTTTGAGTTTTGGAGTGATATCATTGACAACAAACAAGTTTTTATACCCGTTACTCGTAGAGTAAAAAGGGTATACTAAAGTCGTGCAAATGTATGTAACAGGCAGAAGGAATCATTTCCGACCATATAAAGTATATATTCTTGATCAGCATCAACAGCCGAGTCGATTTAGCCTTGTCCGTCTGTCCGTCCGTCCGTCCGTCCGTCCGTCTGTCTGTATGAACACCTAGATCTCAGAGATGGTAAGAGATAGAGGTTTGACATGTATGGGACAAATGCTTCTTTTATCTGCACGCAGATCAAGTTTGTTTCAAATTTTGGCCACGCCCCCTCCCGCCCCCGCAATTTGGAAAAAAGTTATATCTCCTACAGTTTTAAAGATAGACAATTTGTACCTTCTAGAGATAGTTAGTAATTAGCAAAATGAATCACTTTGCCGAGGAAATGATAAAGATCGGATGAACAGTTCTCAAGTTATGAGCAAAAAAGTGAACCAAGCCCCCCGCCCCCGCTACCCCCCCTCCCACCATAAAGAATGTTGCATACTTTTCGGATGGTCACACTAAGAAAGGCAGGAACACTGTTAAACATGTTTTTATATGAGTAACGGGTATATCAAAGTCGGTTATAGCCGACTTTAACTTACGCTCTCGTTTTACACTGTTCTCAGTAAATTTGCGAACACAATCAACAGTTAGCGGGTGACATTTTTGTCGAAATAATTTCAAATTGGCAATTGAAGACGCATATTACACTGCTCGACAAAATGAGAGTCGATTTTCCCCCAATGGACCAAACCAGCTTTTTCTAAAGTAAATTGACCCGCTGATCACGAAAATCACCATATAAACAAATTCTATCGACGCGTTATCGAGATATTATCGATAAACGGTTTTTTTCGATTTTTCCAAAAGTTGCCTCCACTTAAACTCTCATAACTTTTTTGTTTTTCAATCGGTTTGAACGCTCTAAACAAATTTTAAAAGAAAATACTTGGCCAAACAGTTTGTTCTCTGACAAAACTGAGCTGGGATCTGTGCTGTTAAAGCTATGGGCTCAAATAAAGAAAAAAATTATTTTATTTTATTAAATTTCAAAATTTATCGAAATTAAAACGCTTGTAGATTCATAACTTTACAAAATTGTTATGTTTTTTAATTGGACAGTTTAAAATTTTTAATTTACTTTAAAATAAGACCTCACATACAGAAATCGGACAAAAGGTGGATTTTTTTATGAATTTTTTTGGTGAAATGGACAAAACTATAGTTTTCTTGAGATGCCGCTGGGGCTGTTTTTTCTGTGGCTGTGGGCTGTTTTTGAGTGGTTTTAGTGAGCTCCGGCGTAGAATAATTCTAATAAAACATATTTATTGCAAAATCAATAAAATTTCATTTTAATCACTTTCAAAATATAGGGCACCACTTTTTGCAGCAGAATGCGATTCTTTGAGACTCTCAGATGAGTCCATGACAATAATTATTAAAGCCCCTGTTGCCTTGGTACCTGTGCTTAATTGACATCATTTCCTGGTGAATCCTCTCTCGTTTCTCATCGCTTTCGACACTGAAATTTTCATAAAAGGCGTTAAGGTTCGAGATCAGAAAGTGAAATTTCAGAGACATTGTGAAAACTGTTGATAATTATTTGAATTTGAAAATTTTATATGAAAATTTGAATTAATCTGTAGGAATGACTAGGATCTTTGATTATTGCTCGGCTAGACCCGTGTTACCTGAAAACTAGCCTGAAATACTGAAGATTTCGTATCAATTTTTTCAAGCGAACTCTGGATCTCTTGTTGTACCCTTTAAATCATTAGACTATCAATTACATTATTTTTTTCTTCTGAAGATTTCTTTTGCGAAATTCTACGGCAATTTACGCATAACAGTTGTGGAACCCCATTAGCACCTTAATTTTTTATTGACAGTTTGAAGTAATTAAATACGTTATTTAAAGCGACTCCATTTTGTTATGTCGTTCGATAGTTTTAACATGCAACCCGTAAACATTGCAAAATAAGTTAACGCTCTTTTTGCATTTCAATTTGGGCCTTTTCTGGACTTAATTTACCAAACGTTCTTAGAAATTAAATTAAGATTAACCATAATTTTTCTAGGGGTAAACACGCCAATAATAATTTTTAACAGCAACTAAGGTTCGGTATACACTGCGTCCAGTAGCGTCACACTTAAGTGTCAAACCGTCACAGTGTAACGTACGATCAGGGGAACATTAAATTATCTGACTCTTGAGTGTAAGAATCACTTGGTTTTTATAAATGCTAAAGTAATTTGAAAACTTGTCAGTCTGCCCTTTTTCACCAAAACTTGAATAAAAAAGCCATTTCATGTCCGATTTCTGCATGTGAGGTCTTATTTTAAAGAAAATTGAATAGTTTTTACTGTCCAATTAAAAAACATAACAATTTTGTAAAGTTATGAATCTACAAGCGTTTTAATTTCGATAAATTTTGAAATTTAATAAAATAAAATAATTTTTTTTCTTTATTTGAGCCCATAGCTTTAACAGCACAGATCCCAGCTCAGTTTTGTCAGAGAACAAACTGTTTGGCCAAGTATTTTCTTTTTAAAATTTGTTTAGAGCATTCAAACCGATTGAAAAACAAAAAAGTTATGAGAGTTTAAGTGGAGGCAACTTTTGGAAAAATCGAAAAAACCGTTTATCGATAATATCTCGATAACGCGTCGATAGAATTTTTATACTCTGTACCGAAGGTACATAGAGTATATTAAGTTTGTGCAAAAGTATGTAACAGGGAGAAGGAATCATTTCCGACATCAGCATCAACAGCCGAGTCGATATAGCCATGTCCGTCTGTCCGTCTGTCTGTCCGTCTGTCCGTCTGTCCGTCCGTATGAACAAACAGATCTCAGAGATGGTAAGAGATAGAGGTTTGACATGTATGGGACAAATGCTTCTTTTACTTGCAGGCAGATCAAGTTTATTTTCAATTTTTGCCACGCCCCTCCCGCCCCCACAATTTTGAAAAACGTCATATACAGTTTTGTAGATAGATGATTTGTACCTTCTAGAGATAGTTAGTCATTAGGGAATATGTATCGATTTGCCGAAGAAATGATAAATATCGGACGAGCGGTTCTCAAGTTATGAGCAAAATAAGTGAATCTGAATCACCCCTCCCGGGCCACCCCCGCCCCACCACCCACCCAATTTCACAACCAACGCCGCACAATCTTAGAGAGAGAGAGAGAGAGAGAGAGAGAGAGAGAGAGAGAGAGGTAAAGATAGAGAGGTAATTGGAGTTAGCGCTGATAAAAAGGGGATTTCTCACTTGTTTTATATGGTGATTTTCGTGATCAGCGGGTCAATTTACTTTAGAAAAGTTGGTTTGGAGGTTTGGGGAAAAATTTTGTCGAGCAGTGTTATAAGAAGTGTAAATTATTAAAACAAAAGTAAATTTTAATTTTGAGTACTTACTTAAGCGCTGACCTTGGTAAAACAGAGGATTAGATTAAACAGTCCCGAATGTATTGCGAAAATTTGCAAATTAAGGGCCATCAAATGCCGAAATTTCCAACATTCTCATTGATTTTTAAATCAATAAAGAATACAGGCAAACTGACCGGTAATCACTGTAAAAAAATGGCGAAATTTATAAAATTGCATTAGTTCAGATGACCATAAAGTTTTGATAGATAGCAGTACAGCACCTGATTGTAGACAGCACAAAAAATCGCGAAATTTGCCAATTTTTTATACATTTCGGGTATTATAATGATTTGATAGATCGTCTAAAAAGACGGCTAAAATGACGGGTGAAAATTACACAATTTTAAAATTAGTTCGAAACATCATAAGGATTAATTAATTGGCAATTGAAGACAGGCAAAGAAGTCTTTCCTTGACACCTTCTCAGGCAATACATTTAAAAATCGCGAAATTCGCAAAAAATCCAAAAAGGGTTTAGATGGCCTGAAGATGGGTAAATAGATGGCTAGATTATACCGAAGATTTGATGGTTGGCGCTTGGAGACGGTTAAATAGGAGGTGTCGGTCAATCGGTTTATATAATATTCGGTTATAATTATTCGAAATTTGGCAAAATTCATAAGTTCTGATTGACATGAGACGGGTTAATTGGGGGTGTTGATCGAGCGAACCAAAAAATCCTGAAATTTGCAAATTTTATGAGTTTAGATTATCATGAAAACGGGTAAATTAGACAGATGGTGAAACATAAACTGTCCAAAAGCAACAAATTTTGCTAGATAAAGATTTGAAAGAGCTTCACTCTCCGTTTTGTATCTCAAATTCTAAAGGGGTCGAAGCAACACACCCCGGGCCCCTGCTAGTTTAATTTAAAATTTTTTTTTTATTTAACTTTTGAATTAAAAGCGATTATTTTGGGAGCGATATTTCGGAAATCGAATATTTTTTAGTCGTATTTTTCGGTGATTTTTTTTTTTAGCGTTCGGTACACGGTTGCGAATAACTGTTTTTGTGCTTTGGACATATAAGGCAAAATGTTTAAAAGATATTTTATTTAAGTACAAAAGTGGAGTGAGTACTAAGGAGAATAATGCTTTGAATGAAGATAGCGATATGTGAATTCGTCACCGTTCTCCTAGACGATTTTACATAAGAACCTCGATAATACCCGAAATACTTCTGGTGAAAGAACTGAAGCCACCCGGGTAACCTTCCACAACGTCTTGATTTTGATAAATGGTTAAATTGTTGGTCAAATAATTCGCCAGTGTAAACATAGCTTTATTAGTTCAGGTAAATGAAGCCAAATACAGAAATTCCCATGATAAGTTCCAGTACTTGTAGGTAGATTAAAATCTTTACCATTACTTTGAATCTTTCTCCGAATCTGAGGATTGAGACTCTTGGATATCTTAACCTTACCAACAGTACATTGACATCGCTTCTTTTGGAGAACCAATATGTGAGGATAACTATTCCTTCTTGACATACACATTGCGATTGGTGCGTATTTCATCCGGGCGGTTGTCGACACAACGCTCTCACGGTCACTGGTGGCCTGTTCCTCCTCCTCCGAATCATTCGCTTTAAATTGATGCATGATGACGTCGAGGAGTCCAGTGCACAAATTGTGCTCTAGTCCGATAACATCATATTCCTTGTTATCAGAGCAGCGAATAATGCGTGCCAAGGGTATGGAAGGAACTTCACGGTATAAGCATACTGAGAAGAACCGATTAACCAAGGCCTTTGCCAAGGACACACATTTTGGAACTGTTTGCTGCTTATTCACAACGTTTGCAGAGATTAGGAAGTGTTTTCATTGAGGATTCACTTGATTCCGAAGAGTGCTTGTCAGCATGTTGAGCCTGATTTGAAGTCGAAGGTCCCATCGACATATCTATTCACGATGGATCCCCTCTCCTTCAAATAAGGCTCAACCGCAAGCTTCAACACTTAACTTTTTAATTCACACAAAACCTACATGTGTATGCTTCTGGTGTTTCATTAAAGCTCACCTCATGGCGGAGCCCAAAGTAAGTCACAACCATCCAGATTTACATTGGAGTCCACCATGATTGGACTTTTTGTAAAGAAAAGAACTTTCCAGAATATTTGTAACACGAGGTATTTTTCTCCAGCAAAAGCAGAGCTGCTTAGCAGAGCGAACTTTGCGGAACTGTAAAGTGAACTAGTTCCAGTTAAGCGAATAGAGTGACCAGCTTGCAAAATGTTATGTAAAATTTAAGTTAACGCAGCGTTTCCACTGGCAGTTTTAGAATATTCACTAAATGCATAAATGAAGAATGTCACAGACACTATTTTCCGAAAAAAAGGCTAGACTTTCCGTTCCAAATCGTCGCCAATTTTAGAACGATTAAGTCTGGAACACGGAAACAATTTTTATACTAAAATTTTAACGTTAATGAAGTGAATACCTTAACAACTATAAATGAGAAAATGTTAAGACAGCCGAGAAAATGTTTAGTATAGTTACGTAACCACACAAAAGTTTTGAAAAAGTGTCTGCAATGGGTCGCGAATAGTAGAAAATTGGAGGAAAAACGCGGTTTCTTATTGAATGCATTTTGATGGGGTGCAAGGCTGCAAACCGGTGTTGAACCGAACCCCGGGATTTTTGGAACCGACGAATCGGACCATAAACGGAAACCCCAATATTTTTGACTTATCGAACCTGAACCCGAATCGGACCACTTTTTCGAAAAATGAGGTTCGGTTTGCCAAATTAAGTAGTTTTTCCAACAACACATACAGGGAAATATAGAAATCCCTTGTAATCTGAATTGCATCATTCAAGAAGTTCTATAATCCTACGACATTTCTCTAGGTCTATCAACGTCGATAATGTAGCGAATATGGCTCGAGCAGGAAACTGCAGTGCAGAAAAGGAATGCAATTATGAAGAATGTAATGTTAATTGAAAGTTGCTCATGTGAATCAAAACCATTTCTTGACTTGATGGACTCTATAATTACAGTTTTTTGTGCTACACACACTTTAAACTAAGTAGTTAACGATTTTTTTAAGGAAGTTTAGTTTGCCATTAGCAGAGATCGCACACTTTAAAAACCAGGGCTAGACTGTTTGACGCGATGAAACTTAACCTACAATATGGGCGAACGTTTAATAACTCTTAAAGATTTTATCATTCCGAGTTGATTAAAAGAGCTTCAGCTAAAAACATTTGAATGGAACGTAGTTCAATATATCTGTTTCTACCAAGTGATTTTTATTACGATAGCTTTTCACGTTGAGCAATTGTTCTGAATTCTTATTACTATCTAAGTGCCTCGATAAAGTTTCCTCTATTATGAGCTCAGAACCAATATTGGCTGCAGTACTCTTATACCCGAGATTTCCCACTTTGTTAACTCCTGTCCAAAAAATAATTGTCAAAACAGCACATTACAGAATGCTGACGCTCCAAAAAGACATTCCTAATGAGAGTTTTCAAAATTAAATTTTAAATAATTCAATGTCTGATTGCGGAGAAGAAGAGTTTATAAAAGCAATAGAAAGCAATAAACAAATATTTAATATCAAATCTGTTAATGATGTTATAGATTCATGTCAAAAATGGTCCAAGAGGTTGTCCATACATCGACAAATGCTTTAAATTTTTTTTTTACGAGGACTTCAAAAATATTGGCCCGACCATGCTTGCTGTTCCAGAAACTCAGATATCCGGTATGATTTAAGAGCAAGTATAGATGAACATCTCCTAGAAGATGTAATATGAGCATTTCCACAGTCGCGAACGCGACAATCGTACGCTTTTAAAATGCAAAAAAATATAGAAGACAAAACGAATTTTTGATTTTGTTTCTATTTTTTGGTAGAATTTTGATAGCAGTATAAATATTTAGTGCAAAGGGAGGTTCAATCGATTTGACGATAAAAATATACTTTAAAAAAGTCATGGGATTTATCACGCGACAAAAATGGAAGTCGTTTTCGACTGCATCTAAAAAAAAAACATAAATCTGCGAAAGTTAAATAAATATTTTGAAGCAGTTAACTTTTAAATAAAGGGAAATACAGTAAATATCGGTTATATGACGAACCGCTTGTATGCAAAAACCGGTTATATGCAAAAGCTTAACATATTAGAGCATTAAGTACAATTTTTATATGA
The DNA here is from genome assembly GCA_018904235.1 of Lordiphosa stackelbergi. NCBI lineage: Eukaryota > Metazoa > Arthropoda > Insecta > Diptera > Drosophilidae > Lordiphosa > Lordiphosa stackelbergi. Next base: position 79,332 of record JAEIFU010001012.1, read on the forward strand.
GAATTTAATTGCTTGTATGCAAATCGCTTATAAGCAAATATCGCTTGTATGCAAACATTTTTCACCACCATTGAAATGGCTGCGTACTATTTTAGTCGGTTGTAAGCAAATTTTCCATCACTGTTCCCATATATTTATTTATCGATTAACCTTTCATCAATAGCTGAAGTAACGAGTAACAAGTGCAGTCATGTCGCATCATATTTTATCAGCTAAGCAGAAAATTGCAGTTTTAAATGATTTAAGAACAAACAATAATCAAAAGATGATTGCTGCGATGTATAAAGTAAGCGTCAGCACCATTTCGCGCATTAAAAACATTGTAAATGAGGTCCGTACTATAAAAAATCCTGAAAAGAAAAGGGATAGAAAAAGCTGACATTTACTGTTGGAGACAGCATTGTTGTCTTGGTTTAACCAAATCAGTTCCCAAAATTGGAGTTGTTAGTGGACCAGTCTTGCTCGCTAAGGTACAGGAGATCGCCATAAGGCTAATGAAGACTATGCACCTGATCGGAGCTGGATACAACGTTGGTGCAATCGGAATTCTGTTAACTTCGCCAAGATTTACGGGTAAGCCAGTGAAGTGCGGCCGCATTTATCTCAAATCATTGGCCGCATATTCTGGAAAAATTTAGTCCAGATTGCATATTTAAGGCACTGCCAAACGGAAGCTATAAAGGCAAGCATGAGAATCCCTAAAGGATGTAGAAAACTCAGAAACAATACCTTACACTGCTTTTTTCTTTGCAATGCAACTGGTACATTCAAGCGATCTTATTGTTTTACCCGGCCTTTTAAGGAAGGAGTTGTGTCACTGCCATACTACACAAAAGCGCTTGGATGACGAGTCATTTTGCACAAATCTTTCTTTACAAAAACAATAAAACTTTTTTGTTATGATGCTCCTTGCCACAATACGAGATCTAATAAATTCATTTTTTCGCCAAATACCCCGCCTATAAACTAGTCTTTAGTAACTCTTTATGGTTCTATTAAAGAAGAGCGTTGAGATTTCGTATTGCCAAATGTGGATGTTTCAGAAGAACTGATGTATGGCTTCTGAGACAGATGCAGAAGGCGAAAACTTCGGAGGGTCCAATTCAGACACCGATTACATTAAATGCGACAATAATCTTGCCTGTTTTGGAATTATTTCTGACGAGGATATTATTGCAGATGTGTTAGAAGAAAATGAAAATCCAACTAAAGATGAAGATAACTTTGCTCAATCTGATTTCAGTGAAAAACATCTCTTTACCAAAGAGGGCCTTAATAAAACTTGGATTCGCTACGCGACTACTTTTCTTATAATAATATAAAAGCTTCAGAGTCTGTAGATGACATTGAATACCTGATCTTAGAAAATGTGGAAAACAAAAACCAAACGAATATAAGAGATTTTGTAAAGTAAATTTGTTTAAGATAATCCTTAATTAAACTAATTGACTGATTTCTTAAGTATTTAGAAAATAAATAAATTAAATTAACTATTTATATAGATTAACTAAAGGTCGTTTAAATAAAATGAACATATTTCACTGAATTGCTTATATGCAATTTTTTGCTTACAACCGATTGATTGCTTATATGCAAACGACTTGCATATAACCGATAACCGCTTAAATGCAAATATCGCTTATATGCAAAAATATTTTTGCATTATAGCTTTTGCATACAAGCGATATTCACTGTAATGCAGCTTTTTATTGAGTGCAATCATACGCAATTATTTACATTAGTTTTGTTTTTATAAGCTTTAATATTATGAAGAACGCGACATCTTAAAAAAAGCTAACAGTGAAATGGACATTTCTTCGGTATTCAGGCTAATTTTTTTATAGTAAAGAATCAGAAAAGCTGTACTTACATTTTAAGATTTATTTGGATTTTTATTTTCAATGTTATGTTAAGAAAAATCATTTAAAAAAAACAATTTTTTTCAATCTCGGTGGACCTTTCTGTGGAAATGCCCATATATAAAATACTTACTAGTAGTAAGTAAATTTAATGTTTAATTTGTCTATCATAAATTGTACTGTTCTACAAAATGAAATGAAATAGGCGTTCAAACACAAATTTAGAGATTTTTTTGACGAATTTTTAATTAATTTTTTTTTTTTTTAATTATTTATAGAAAAGTAGATATGGGCATTTCCATTCTGTCGAACCGTGACCGTCTTACAAATTAAAAAGGAAAAAAGTCAAATTGAATCCAATTTTAATTCGTTTTTTACTGTATAATATAGCTCTTAGCAAGCACTTAAATTAGTGTTAAAGTGTATATCAAGTGAAATTCGATTTCCAAAATAATGACAAAATTGGAAGCTATTCGAACGTGACAAAAACAGAAGTGGTTTTCGCGAGCAGCTATATAAAGACAAAGTTTAGCGAAACCTAACACAATAACTAAGCCCAAATAATCATAATATTTTATGAATGAATAGTTTTTTGAAATGTATATTATTTGATTTAAAATCTTTAGTATATTTTATGTAAAAAAAATATTTATCTCTGTCGATACGTGACATGTCGAACGTGACATTTTTTCCATCATCATATTTATGTGGTTTCTGCTAAGTGCGAAGCAAAATCTTACAGTTTATTGCATTGGCATAGTTTCTCATGGTTTCTTATGCATTCTTGTATAGCCCTTTGTACTATCAGGAAGATTTTAGAAAGTGAAAGTACATGTAATTTACAGTCACTTTTTTTAAAAAAAATAAAGCAAATTTAATGTCAAAATGAGAAAAATCGCTCTAGCACGGCCGTGAAACCAAATATATCCAATTGGGTTATTAGTAAATGTAAGATTAGCTTACATTAGTTTAATTGCATTGTTTCCCTACGAAAATTCTATCAAATATAGTGTTTTTAAACGCTTTAATTTTTGTTGGACCTTGCTTTTGGAAAACCCCAATTTTTTTTGATTATAATGGCCACCTACTCTGGCTATAATTTGGTGCACGCGTTGCGCAGATAGCCCCTTACACAAATTTTTTTTACAAATTTATAGTATAGATATGTTCAATCTTACCGAGGTTCCAACCAAAAACTTGGGTTCAGGAGTTCCGAGAACCAGTCCGCGAACTGAACCTAAGAGTTTAGAACGGGTTCAAACCCCCGGACCGAACCTTTGGTTCGAACCGGAACTCAATAAGTTAAGAAGTTAGTGAATAAACTTAAAACCAAAACATATATATATGATTCCTATTCCACCGTTCCAATTCGTTGCTAAGCGACCGACGCTAGATTGACGCACAGACGCGAGAAAGAGCACCACAAGAAGTAAGCGACAAATGTAAAGCACGCGGTAGAAGTTTATTCGTTTTCCTACAAACAAACCATTAACTGCACCAACTAGTAAAACAGTACAAAGTTGACTGTGCAAATTGACGCTGGATATATTCCCTCAAACCCTGAATGAGCAGCTAGAAAGCAGGGAGCATCAGAATGTAAAATTTAAAACAGAGGAGAGTGAAAAAAAGAGAAGCATAAGATGGCGGAGAGTCAAGTGCAGCCGCTGGAGATGCCAGAAGAAAAAAGCGTTCGCCCAGAAAAGAAACTTCTAGAGAACTCAAACAGGAATCAATTGCTGGGGCCAGAGGAGAAAGAAGGGGACACATATTTAATACTAATTCCAGGAGAGCATGAACCAAAGTCACAGGATCAAAGGGAAGAGAATCAGTTTAGAGCAGATGAAAATAAACAGGAACTAAACTTAGAGGAAAGTGAAACGCCAGCACGAGAGAAGAATTCAAAGCAAAAAACCTGGTACAAGGTTACGGAAAAGCAAGCAGAAATGATCGAAATTCCAGAGGAAAATGATAGAAACCAAGTCCAGGAGGAAAACGAAAAAGACTCTAAATTGATCAAATTGATCTCAATTGCAGAGAAGAATAACGAGCAAGAACTGGTCATAATGTCCGAAAACCTGCACGAGGTAGAGCAGTTAGAGCCAAGTGAACCGATGATTATCTTGGACCCTTTAGAAAGTAAGTTTAGCAGACTTCCCCCAAACTTTTAATCCAAAATTCTCAAAACTTTTACAGTGCAGCAGATTCAGCAGCAGCCGAAGAAATGTGATCTGGTGTGTCGCCTGATTGCCCTGGTAGGACGTCAGCGTGCTCTCTATGATAGCAATCATTTGCGTTTCCGTGACGATGTTTACAAGAAGCAGCTCTGGCAGAGCATTGCGTTCCGTTTGGCTCAGGATGCTAACAAATGTTCGAGCTTGTGGGCCAAGTTGCGTTATCAATACCAGCAACATGTGAGACGCCTTCAGAACTATAATCACATGGTGGATCAACGTCGTCGTTCCTTACTTCAACGTCCCTTAATGCTTTACGAGGAGGAACTCTGGTTTCTATACGCTCATGTGGCCAAATATCCACTACAAAAGTCGGTTAAGACCACTTCGGATGCCATTGAGGATGTGCCCAGTGATATAATCAAGGTGGATCTGTTGAAAAAACAAACGAAAGGGTTTCGTTGTACTCGGGAACATCGTCGCCTTATTGAAGCAGTGCGTGCCTATCCACAGCTATATGATACATATCATCCCAATTATTTGAATTATGAACATCGTGGCCTTATCTGGTGTTCCATATCCAATGAGCTGAAACAAAAGGCCACCAAATTGATGTTACTTTGGATGCAGCTGCAGACACGCTTCGAATGGGAGATGACCATTGAATCCAGTTCGGCAGCCACCTCCGAATTCTGTCAATTGTTGTCATTTCTGTCTCCACACTTGCCCCAAATGAACCAATCGGTCTTCAAGTGTTCACTATATCTAAAGGAAGGCTGGTACGATCTCATTGACAAATTCCGCAGTGTGATAGAATTAATTGATGCGCTGAAATTCTTGCCTGAGCTGTGTTATATTACCTTCCAGAACCAACCGGCCAGATATCACGAGCTCTGGCTAAAAGTGGCCAATCAATTGAAGTTAAGCCATCAACGTTGTGAGATTACTTGGCTGGTTTTGCGCACATTATATCAGGAGCTGTCCGTTATGCGTAAGTTGGGCTATCGGCTGCCGAACAAATGGTATTTCGAAGATGTAATTGCCAGTCTGTACAAGCAGTTGGGACAAATGGAACATCATACGGGCAGGAAACAGACAGCAAAGAAGTTGGAATCAAACACAGCTCCTCCACCACCTCTGCATTTGGCCTTTGTTTATCCACCGTCAGTGAGCAGGCCTCAGGCAAATACCACTAGCAGCCATGGCATACCCAAAATGACTGGCTTGATGTCAGCCAAACCTTTGACTTTATCCAGTCTCAAGAGTCCTTTGCCACTGTCCATACCGCCCACCACTGCAAAACTGACTCCTGCCTCTTCTAGAGCATCAGCAGCTGCGGCCACTGCCATCTCATCTTTGCTAAGATCTGCTCAACCGGTTACCATAAGACCTAAATATAATCTGTTAAACATTTCAACCGCTGCACCCTCCATTAATTCACCTTTGCTGGGTTCCGCCATACCCAAATTGGTATTCGTCCCCGTACACAACGAAAAGGTGACCATAATGGCACCACCTAAAGTATCTGCACACTTTAAAAATCAACTCTAAGAGCTCCACTAGCACTGTCACTGCCTCCTCAGTAACAGATAGTGACTGCGATGCCATTATACCTCCCTGTACACTGACTGCCTCCGCCGATACTACTTCTACTTCTTCTTCGACTCCTTCTTCACTCCCTCTCATTGATCCATGTTTGGGCGACATTACGGTTGAGCTCGTAGGGAATACCCTGCACATGCATGGTACACCTTTGACCTACAAGTATGAAATGAGTATGTCGACTACCGCCTATTTCATACGCGAAATATTGTTCGTTCCTCAATTGCATAACAAAAATCTTCAAGTGCAGGAAAAATGTCGTGAACTTTGGCCGCAAGTCTCCATGAAGTTTCGCATGCCGGGTAAGTTTTTCATTCTATATTAAACAGAGATTAAAACTGTAAACGTAAGTAATCAATTTTTTTTAAGAGTTTTTGCAAAATCAATATTTTTTCAATAGAATATCTAGGGCAGTTAAAAATCATATTAGCGCAACCTTAGGCAACTTGGAAGTCAGCTGTTTGTTTACACAAGCTTTGACTTTTTGCCTTGCATACAAGTGCGTATTTCAAATCAGTATATAAAATACCAGGATATTGAGTAAATTAAAAAAGGAAAACAAAGTTAAGTGTTAAAGTAAGTTAAGTGTTATCATGCATTCCTTGTTTTACATGATTTGCCTTTGTTTATATGTGTTTTGTAAAATGATGTTTAGCAATTTTAACCTTAAACACCTTGTGTTCCGTGGAATAAAAGTATATTGGATTGTGGATTGATTAGACTTTTTAAACGCTATATTATTCTTCAATATGTACGCAACTGCGAGGATATTAATGCTTTTTTGCCCCTTTTGCAAAAATCGACTTTGTTCGGATAACATTTATTTGGTGGGCGAAATGCTTAAGTTTTG
>JAEIFU010001013.1:0-85765 GCA_018904235.1 Lordiphosa stackelbergi
TTGTATGGTTTTTGGTTCTAGTTAGTTTACTTGTAAAGACTAGATCTAATCGTATTTCCAAAATGGCACTATAAAGTCATCCATTTGAAACTATTGAGTATGAAGTTCTTTTTAATACCCCAAGTATCAAGTTGATATTTGTAAAAAATGAAAATGATTTTGATTGACAAATTGATAATAACTTGTATAGGTTGACACACAGAAAAAAATAATATCAAATATAAAGTTGGTATTTCAATATAATTTCAATAATATCAATGTTTTCATATCAAAGTAAAACTATTTAATATCAATATGAACCTGCAGTACTAGGTTGATACTACGAATCTTATATTGAAATGTGAAATGATCATTTGATATGCAAAACGCCCCTAATTATATGATTTGACAGACATCTAAGCAGACATCGAAATACTAAAAGCTAAAAAGTGCAAGGCCTAAAAAGTTGTTGGACTGGCAAATTTTATTTGTAAACATACAAATTGTTAAAAGATAGGCAGTTGCCTTTATTACGTGTAAGATATATCTTACATATTTGTACGCAACCATATTTGAGCTTATCTAATTTTTGTTTTTTGTGTTTTTTTATGGTTTTTGTAAAAACAAGTGAGAAAGTCGGTCAAGCCCGACTATAATATACTCTGTACCTCTCTTTTTCTCTCTCTCTCTCTCTCTCTCTCTCTCTCTCTCTCTCTCTAAGATTGTGCGGCGTTGGTTGTGAAAGGGTGGGTGGTGGGTGGCGGGGGTGGCCGGGAGTGATTCAGATTCACTTATTTGCTCATAACTTGAGAACCGCTCGTCCGATCTTTATCATTGCTTTGGCAAATCGATACATATTCCTAATGACTAACTATCTCTAGAAGGTACAAATCATCTATCTACAAAACTGTGCGAGATATGACGTTTTTTCAAAATTGTGGGGGCGGGAGGGGGCGTGGCAAAAATTGAAAATAAACTTGATCTGCCTGCAAGTATAAGAAGCATTTGTCCCATACATGTCAAACTCTATCTCTTACCATCTCTGAGATCTGTTTGTTCATACGGACGGACAGACGGACAGACGGACAGACAGACGGACGGACAGACGGACATGGCTATATCGACTCGGCTGTTGATGCTGATCAAGAATATATATACTTTATAGGGTCGGAAATGATTCCTTCTCCTCTGTTACATACTTTTGCACAAAATCTAAATATTTTTTACTTTTAAACAGTGAGAAAGTCGGTCAAGCCCGACTATAATATACTCTCTACCTCTCTCTCTCTCTCTCTCTCTCTCCCCCCCCCCTCCTACCTCTCTCTCTCTAAGATTGGATTGTGCGGCGTTGGTTGTGAAAGGGTGGGTGGTGGGTGGCGGGGGTGGCCGGGACTGATTCAGATTCACTTATTTGCTCATAACTTGAGAACCGCTCGTCCGATCTTTATCATTTCTTTGGCAAATCGATACATATTCCTAATGACTAACTATCTCTAGAAGGTACAAATCATCTATCTACAAAACTGTGGGAGATATGACGTTTTTTCAAAATTGTGGGGGGGGGAGGGGGCGTGGCAAAAATTGAAAATAAACTTGATCTGCCTGCAAGTATAAGAAGCATTTGTCCCATACATGTCAAACCTCTATCTTTTACCATCTCTGAGATCTGTTTGTTCATACGGACGGACAGACGGACAGACGGACAGACGGACAGACAGACGGACAGACAGACGGACAGACAGACGGACAGACGGACATGGCTATATCGACTCGGCTGTTGATGCTGATCAAGAATATATATACTTTATAGGGTCGGAAATGATTCCTTCTCCCTGTTACATACTTTTGCACAAACTTAATATACTCTATGTACCTTCGGTACAGAGTATAAAAATAGTGTGCCTGCGTTGAAAGAAAAGAGGGTATACAACAGTTATCGCCTGTTGTTCTGCCTTTGCATTTAACTACATTATTCATTTTTTATTTTATTATTCTTAATACCTTTACAGTTTAAAATGGAAGATATAAGACTTTTTGAACTGTCACAAAAACTTGAGCTTGACTATTTGGTGTACGAAAAATTTATTGGTAAGTTTTGTATTGAAATAATTATTCCTCTCAATAAATTAATTGTACGATTTACGTTTTTCTAGAGTGTAGACTTGATATGGACCGCCTTAAATCCATTTTTTCCAGCCACATGGAGTAAAGAAAGAGATTTGTAATGTGTATTATAAAAACCAAAGCTTCAATTTTATAAATAAGTCGTTGATACTAATATGGTTCCACAGGTATTTTGAAAATATAACTTTGATACTTTAAAAATATCTCATTGATATAAGCAAATATCAAACTGTTGATCTGGAAAAATATCACTTTGATACGTTTGATATGAAAAAGTGATATATTCGAACATATCTTCTAAGTATTTTTCAGATGAAGGCCGATTTGATACTAAAAAATATCAGCTTGATACTAAATATAGTGATTTTTTTTTCTGTGCACTATTTTGTATTTATTTTTTTTGGTATCAATTCTGATATTTTAATTGTTAAACTCTTAGTATCATTAATATAATATTTTTTCTTGTCAAGTTTGTAATATTAATTGAGTTTTCTACCACAGAAAAACAAAATAAAAATATATTTTTCATACCAATAAAAAGCTGATTTGACAAACTTGAAATTGAAACTGAAAATAACAAAGTGAACTTTTTGATAAATTGATATTTTATAATTTCATTATAACACAACTAAAACAAAAAGACCCAATTAACTTTGTCTGTGCCGAGGCAAAGACCAATATAATCTCTAAGATGCCAAACGCCCATACAATGGTTTTGCAAAATGCAGCTGTTTTGTTTGGTTATCTCTACGATGCCGAACGCCCATACAATGGTTTTGCAATATGCAGCTGTTTTTTTGGTGGCGCCGAAAGTCGCGCTCTCTCCGCTCACACAAAGTTGAGAGCGTAAAAATCTAAAAACAGAATGCACTTGCTTGTGTGAGTAATACTTGAGAATACGTGTGCACACTTACAGTCGTCGGCTGCCGCTGTATGCGTAAAAAAACGCAGCTGGCTCTAGAGCGCTCTCTCTCTCTGGCTTCTGGACAAAATTTCAAGAGAGCGAAAAGCCAGATTAAAAGCCAGGGGCAAAAAATCGTGTGCAAAAAAAACGTATGGCGTTACTCATCTTCATAATCTAATGTCTTTGACAATACTATACTAGACAACTTTCAATTTCTTAGGTCATAATGAAGCCCAATGAGCAGGACAATCTCATGTACTATTTCTAAATTAAAGCCAAAGCATCTTTGCCACTGAGATCGAACGGATAGACTTCCACAGTTTGGGTTATGTAATGTTTCCCAACAACGTAGTCCAACTCGTCCAATAATATCAGCCACCCGTAAAAACCTCTGCAGGCAGACTACAAAGAAAGCTTATTCGAAACGCATTTGCCATCAAACCAGAAAACTACGTTCGACCTCGAACTAAGTTTAGTTTCGGTTCATCGAAGTCAATTTTTTTTTAAATTTTGGTTAAGGAAGTATGTAAAAAACGTTTCCGCGGCATTTGCGATAAAATTTTCGCCTGCGGCGCATCCTTCTTTTATATCCCACAGTTAAAGAATTTTTTCTAGTAATACTTACTTTGCAAGTGCATAAAAAGAACAGATTCATAATGGCTTGACCCCGCCTTGACTGGGGATCGAACTCGGGAATACTTGCACCTTACAAATTGGCATTTCATCGTACCGCACTGCGCATTCGGGCATGCGTTGGACTCATAACCGTCTGTCCGCCCGTCTGTATGAACAATTTGAAAAAACGTAATATCTCCCACAGTTTTGTAGATGCCTTCTTAAGATAGTTAGTCATTAGCAATATGTATCGATTTGCCGAAGAAATGATAAAGATCGGATGAGCGGTTTTCAAGTTATAATCAAATAAGAAAATAGCCCCTCGCCACCCCCTTCCAACCCTATCACAACCAACGCCGCACAATTTGAGAGAGAGAGAGAGAGAGAGAAAGAGAGAGAGAGAGAAACTTAGAGATGAGCGCGGCAGCAGCACTGCACTCAGCTCTCGACTTTCTCACTTTCTGTGTAAAGGCGAAAAATAGAGGGTGGGGTTGAGTTCAAGGCTAATTGTTATTTTCTAGCCGATCTAATTAAGAGTCCGTTTTTAATCTCTCAAATAAATAGAAAAACTAGGCATGCACAGAACAAAAAGATCCCTTTAGAATGGATATTCGAAAAATCCACATTAAGATCCATTTATTTAAATATCCTTTTCACATTTTTCAGCTCCTTTGGATGAAGAATAAAGATCAATGAAATATTTTTTTTTTATATATCCTTTTGAGCGAAAATAAATCGACTTCGAAAATTAATGGATCCAAAAAATGGATATTTAACTATCCAGTCCGATACCTAAAATATCTTGAGGATCATCAAAAACTATCTTTTTTCTCGTGCACCAATTTTAAAATTTCTATTATCACAGTTGGAAAATGGAGGGCGGGTCTGTGTTCAATAAGTCCATAAATATACGTCTCTCCATTGACTTCAAACTGATACTGATAAAGCGCGACAGGTTATATGCAAGTTTCTTTAAATTTCATAATTTTTTTTAAACATAGTCATACTTGAGGGAAATCGTACAATATTTTCAGGAAGATCAGTTAGGACGAGCACTTGCAAGGGTATTTACCGCTTCGCTACAGAACGGCATAGCTTTTCCCTATCGTTTTGCTATTAATTTGATCTCTCTTTTTTTGTAAGCTATTTACCTTATCATTCTGTTTGTGTTTGACTTTTCACATTTTGTTCATTTAGTCCTTCCGTCGAGTAGAATGTTTGTTTTTGTTATAATTCGCCTGGTTGTTGTCAACGTTTTGGACCATCTTCCCCTACTCTACACAACCACAACCTGTGTTTTTTCCAGCTAGTCCAATTGACTTGTTGTTTTTGTTGTTTTTTTTTGCGATTAATCCCCGGCAATGGTTGCCACTTTGGCGCACATAATTGAGGTTACGTTCAGTTGCACAAATTGCCAACATTAATTGATTATGGGCAAGGGGATTGGGCAGCCAAATGAACATTGTTAAAAAAAAACAGACACACACACAAACACAAATAGAATGTAATATTCGGTTTATCAAGGCTGCATTTTTGGGTGGTTGGAGCGACATTACTGACCCGCACAACATTTTCAAAAACACAATTACATTCTAGACCACAAAAGTTTGAGTCGCAGCAGGAAATCAACCACCAAAAATAAAATAAAAAAAAGCTCCGTAACATGTGTTCCCATTTTTATGCTGCATCTTTTTTAACACCTCCAATTTATGGTGCTTCCCCTCCATCCAGGACTTTAGTTAATTGTCTTTTTGGTTCACTTTAATGGCTGCTTCAATTGCAAATTGCTCATCTCAAAGGCAACACTTGCAAGTTACATAAACAAGGCCAACCAATTTGCGGCGGACAATTTTTTATGGCCAAAGATGATGGCAATTTGCTCAATTCAACTTTTTTCATATTTGTTACACATTTTGTTTTCTTACAAGTTTAACAGCAAATGACCAATGTTTGGCGCGTTTTATGGGCTTGACGTGACGGAAAGCATTTTTCGGATTTAATTGTGGTCAAAGATTTTCCAACGAATTTCGTTTGCTGAGCTGGCTTCTTATTTTTATTAGAGTGGATAAGAATTAGATGTTAATGGTGGCCATAAAAAAATAAACAGAATCAAAAACAAGTAGAATGGGTGGGAGAGTTGGTATGAAATGCAGGCTAGATTGTAAAAGGAAGAGCAGTTGAATATGTATCAGGAAAGATCTTTTGAGAATTTCGAAGGAACTTGCCATTTGGATCCGAGCACTAAGAAGAAGGGCGATATTCTTAAAGCAGAGGCTTCAACAACCCAATTGTTTTTGAAAAGCCCAGAGACATAGGCTTAGCATTCGAACATGCACCGCACTGCACACTTTGATTTGCCCCTACTTAAACATTGTGGGGCATAGCTGGTCTGAAAATTAAAAATATTCCACCTTCTTAGATGATGATCCAAAACCAAGTTTTTTCTCTTCATGAAAGTCAACAACAAAAGTGTAAACAATGTCAACGCGCATGTGACTGTCAAACTTCAAATGCCGGACAGTAGAACTGGTAAGTAAAGTAAGTAAATCAAACGCAATTCCGCTTCGGATTCGTTTTCGTGTTTTCAATGCTGAATATAATTGCCAACTTTTTGAGCTTAGTACAGACAAACTGAACCATCCGCTAGCGAAATTGACAGCTAACTCCGATGGGGGTTAGCGTACAGTCTAGTCTGACAGCAAAATACAACCAAATGTGAAACGGTCACACTGCATTGTCACTTCTGTTATGCGTGCATTTGAATTTGGGTAATGGATGTTTAAAATATTCAAGAATATTTGGAGGTTATATTGAAAGCAGAAGAAATAAATGTTGGAGTATTGAAAAAAGCTGAATTGCTCTGAAAGAATATGTAAATGTAAAAAAAAATATTAAGTGCACCCCTGGAATTTTGAAACGTCCTCGAAGGTGAGTTTTTTGAGTCCAATTTGTTTCTTAATGGATTCATTTTATATGGGATTTTTTAGCTGGCTCGAGGTCAATGTTTTTTACGTGCTTATTAAAAACATGCCCTCATTTGAGTATATCGGTATTAGATCTCAATCTTTTAACAAATAACTGCCGAGTGAAAAATGAAAGCAGTTTCTGAAGCAGTTTCTGTTGTAAGCTCTGAACAGGAAAAGGTAAACCCAGGCACAGAAATGAGAGGTTTCAAGCTGAAACTCTGCCGACACGTCAGCGAATGAGCCATTTGAGGCGCAGCTGTGGTCAACATTTACATGAAATCATCTTTAAACATTTATATATATAGACCGTTCTATCGACTCAAATAAAGATTTCGTACATTTTTCTGAATTTTCTGTATTTTTATATACTTGAAAAGTGTATTATAATTTGGCCCAGAAGTTTGCAACGCATAGAAGGAATCATCTCCGACCACATAAAGTATATATATTCTTGATCAGCATGACGAGCTGAGTAGATTAAGCTTTGTCCGTCCGTCCGTCCATCTGTCTGTTTCTACGCAAACTAGTCTCTCAGTTTTAAAGCTATCGAGCTGAAACTTTGCACAGAGTCTTCTTTTTACTGCACACTGCTAATATGTCGGAACCGACCGGATCGGATGACTATATCTTATAGCTACCATAGGAACTATCGGTCGAAAAGTGGGTTTTAATTAGAAAAATAGTTTTAGAAAGCTAACTTCGGCGCGACCGAAGTTTAGATACCCTTGAGCATGATATATTTCAGCCAGTTTTTTATGATGGTAGCTGTACGATATATTCATCCGATTTTGATCAAACTCTCTAAGATTGTGTTGAGACAGATAATATTTATAACTGAAACGTAAGAATTCTTTCGGTAAGAATTGGCAAATAAGTTCGTGCCCCCGGGGCTATCGTTGGGGAACTCTGCTCTATTCAATGTGGTCGCGCAAAAACGATCGTTTTCTGACACAGACAAACGGGGGACCGATTTTTGCGACCTCTGGTCGGACTTATCGCCCCAGCCAAATCGCCATTTGTTGTTGTCAAATGTAGTTTGCTGCTTATGCCATTTTGGGAGGGGTAAGCTAAGGTCCTACAGGCAAGTAATTTACCCAAATTATACAGGGGTGCCACAGAATTCGCTTTCGCTCTAAATTCGCTCGAATTTGATTTCGCCCTGCCACAGAGCATGTATTCGAGTGATTTGCAAATCGCGCACTCTTGAGTCGGCGATTTGCTTAAAAAGACCATAAAATGCATTTTAATAAAAATAAGGCTTCTTGAGTCTTCAAGGGTGTTCAATTTGTAAATAATATACATCAAAAAAATTAAATATTTAACATGTTAGTTTTAATAGCATTTTACTAAATCGCTAGTAAAATCGCTAGTCAATTCGCTAGTGAAATTGGTCATTCTCTGCAACTCACCAAATCGCTAGAATTACAGTGTTGCCACCTTTTAACATTTGAATTTGAAATTAATCGAACTTCGTTTTAAAGTTTATACAATATCGATTTTTGTGTTAAAACAAAGATAAAAAATTAGATTAACTAGCAATAATTTTTTCCGTTGATCTTTTGCTTAATTATTGTGCAATTTGTAAGTCGATTGCTGTCAATCTGAGTTGAATATAGTGGAACGCCGGCGCAAGTAATGACGAGAAGCCGCTCAAATTTTGGCTTTTATTATTCTTCGAAATTGTTATAAAATTATTTATAAAGGGAAAAGCTTCGAACAGATGTCCAGAGCGGAATTTGCTTGGCTTTTACGAAGGAGCTTAAAGACTTGGGCCGCAAGTCACAATGGGCGACATGGAAGTTGCGGCTGCAGCCTGGAAAGAACTGACTTTAGAGTCTGACCAACCTTGCCTCCGATTGCTTGAATTGAATAATGCGTGTCGGCCCAATGTTATTTTTGGAGCACAGCGTCATTACCCTTATGATTTTACGTATATCGTCTGACTTAGAAAGACGGTCCGATGCGGATCAAAGATGAGTGCACTCTAGCCTCTTCTTACGGATTTGCTTCTTCCTTAATCGTCGATTGCCATCTGTCGTGCGAGAGGCATTTATTTAATTAAAACAAAACTCTTGCCTTCATTTACGTACGCCGTTCTCTCGTATCCGTACAGCAGCTAGAGTTGCAAGCTATCATTTTTATTTTGGCGGGCGGAAAATTTGAATTTTTTGTGTGGGAATAACAAATATTTAACTCAGTTAAAGAAAATTAAGATTGTTTTGTTAAAAAAGGAGTAACCAAATAGCTTACATTTCAAAAAATTAATAAAAACCGCTTTTGAAGTCTTTATCTAAATTGCACTTTCGGGGTGTCTACCCTATGCAGTCAAGTTCGAAGGGTTTGTGAACTAGCTTAAAAAATGAAATCGCTCGAAGTTCTGTGGCATGGCGAAAATATTTCAGCGATTTGGCAAATCGCTAAACCAATCGCTAGTGAATTTCTGTGGCACCCTGATAAGCAAAAAATTTACTATATAGGCAAACTTAGGAATCTTTTCAAATTGTTATCGTATGCAAGCGGTTTTCGTTTTTTTTTCTCCAAAGATTTTCTTATTTATTTAGTCGACAAAAAAAGGCCGTCAACCAATAACACATACATTATAAAAACCTTATTGACTAAGAAAGCCTTAACAAAGAAAAACTAACAAAAATTACTAACTAATAACGACTCTGACACGATGGGGGAATTTTATTTGCCCGTCCGGCCAGCTATGCCCCGATTCCCAGCCAGTAGTCAGAGATGTTATTAGAGCTACCAAAACTTTAATGATCTGGAGATAGAGAAGATGAAAAAAAAAAAAACACAAAACCTAAAAATAGGAGCAAAGGAAGAGAAAAACAAATGATAAAATAGTAAATTAAAATAAATCAGATATAAAGAACAAATTTTAGAAAAGAGAAAAAAGAACAAATACTATCTAAACGTGAAATTTAAAACTAACTAAAAATAAAAAATTTATAAGATAAACTTAAAAATTAAATAAACAGAAATTCCTGACCCGGTGGGGAAGATTTTAGCCATCCTGGCATGCTATGCCCCTACCACAGCTAGGAGAGGTCAGAGATTTCCCTAAAATAATTATAGAGGGACGTTTTAAGTTGTGCAAAATCTGTAATCATGCCTAATCAGAGAGAAATTTTTATGAAAGTCTCCATTTCAACTGAAATATTTTTTAATTGTAGTTTGGAATAGTGATCTCAAAAGATCGAGTTCAAACATTTTTTCATGGCTCCGTTTTTAAAATGTATATATTTTCCTTTTTCGGTAAGGGTGTTCTTACATTTTAATCCTATCTAACTTTCTTAATTATCAGATAGAGTCAAGCAAGATGTGAATGGATAGGTAATTCAGTTGACAATATTCATAGAACATTGTTTTAGAAGCGCAAAGAAATGGCTCTAACCGACTTCGATATACCGTTACTCAAGAAAAGACATGTTTAACAGTGTTCCCGCGTACCTTAGTGTGACCATCCAAAAAGTATGCAAACATATTTTTAGGGTGGTAGCGGGGAGGGCTTGGTTCACTTTTTGCTTATAACTTGAGAACCGCTTATCCGATCTTTATCATTCCTTCGGCAAATCGCATTTTGCTAATTACTAACTATCTCTAATTTGAATCCTCTATTTTTAAAACTGTAGAAGATATAACTTTTTTCCAAATTGCGGGGGCGGGAGGGGTCGTGGCCGAAATTAGAAACAAACTTGTTCTGCGTGCAGATAAAAGAAGCATTTGTCCCATACATGTCAAACCTCTATCTCTTACCATCTCTGAGATCTAGGTGTTCATACAGACGGACGGACGGACAGACGGACAAGGCTAAATCGACACGGCTGTTGATGCTGATCAAGAATATATATACTTTATATGGTCGGAAATGATTCCTTCTGCCTGTTACATACATTTGCACGACTTTAGTATACCCTTTTTACTCTACGAGTAACGGCATCAACAGCCGAGTCGATTTAGCCTTGTCCGTCTGTCCGTCCGTCCGTCCGTCCGTCCGTCTGTATGAACACCTAGATCTCAGAGATGGTAAGAGATTTTGGTTTGACGTGTATGGGACAAATGCTTCTTTTATCTGCACGCAGATCAAGTTTGTTTCTAATTTCGGCCACGCCCCATCCCGCCCCCGCAATTTGGGAAAAAGTTATATCTCCTACAGTTTTAAAGATAGACGATTCGTACCTTCTAAAGATAGTTAGTAATTAGCAAAATGAATCGATTTGCCGAAGAAATGATAAAGATTGGATAAACGGTTCTCAAGTTATTAGCAAAAAAGTGAACTAAGCCCCCCACTACCCCGTTACCACCCCTCCCACCCTAAAAAAAATGTTGCACACTTTTCGTTTGGTCACACTAAGGAACGCTGGAACACTGTAAAACATGTTTTTTCATGATTAACGGGTATATCGAAGTCGGTTAGAGCCGACTTTAACTTATGCTCTTGTTCTTCGTCCTTTGGTCAATATATGAAGTAAGCGAAAAGCCGGAACAAAAATATTAATCAAGAACAGAACAAAAGTCGAAGCAAACGAATATGTATTGTATAAATAATCGCGAAAATACCACAATTTTTTCCTAAAATTCTCAATTTTTTTATTTTTTTTATTCCTTTTTTTTCTGTTTTTTTTTATTTTTATTGTTTCTTTTTTTTAAGGAATTAAATTTGTTTTGTTATGCTCAACCCTTGTGTTTTTATTTTTTTTTTTTATGGTTAGTAGAAAAAAAAAATTTTTTTATTGTCAATATAGCGGCAATTCTTTTGAAGCAGCTATCTGCCAGCACACTGAGGACAGGCGCAGACAGCTGATATTATATTTTTTTTAAAAAGGTTGTATTTAACCACCTTTTTTTTTTTTTATTATTTTTTTATTTAAAAAATTTGACATAAAAAATAATATGTTATGAATAAACATTTTGTTGTGTTAAATATATGATAACTTATGACCTAAGCGCCTAAAAGTTCGGCAAGAGTTTAATCCAAATTGTATAAGAGAGTCCACTAAAACAGTCTAAAATGGTCATAGTTTCATAGGAACCAATAGGAACTCTAGCCACATTTCCCATTTACTTTAATATAATTACGGACTCTTAAGTCGCCGGTCTCGAATAGACGAAATTTTTCTTGATTTGCAAATTTCTGAACAATTACTTTTGCGATTTAGCGACCATACCGTAAATTTTTGCGAAAGCAAAAATGGGAGCATGGCTGAAAGTGTCCCTTTATAAACAGCTTTTCTGATCGATCTCTACAACTATTGCGTTGGTTTCAACTAGGCAGAATAATTTGAGAGAGGTAAAAACTCCAAGCCTGCTCTCATGACAATAAAAACGACAAAGATTTAAAGAAATTCGTTTATTTGTTTAAGTAAAGTTCAGACCAAGTCCGCAAAATCTGTAAGCGACTGCAAAAGATTCATGATCCGGCTCGGGGGACCGGGTTCTGTATGTCTCGAGTCCGGATTATGCACACTTTAACCGAATCAGCTTATTAATAGACATATTTACAGATATTTGCAGTTCCGCATTTCTCATACCATTTCCTCGTCTCCATGGCAAAATCGTTGCATACCAAATTAAGGGCATCCCTCGGCTGCAGTCGTCGTGCTACGTAGAGCTGCACTTCAGCTTCAACAACGAAACGCACAAATTGCAAGTTGATTTAGGTTTTTGTTTTCCCATTTGCAGCATCAAGTGCAGTCGTCGAAAATAAAAAAAAAAAGTGCAGACCCCATGACCAAAACGAAGTTGGAACGGGGCGTAACAGCAACGCATCCTTTTCAGGGGCTCGTAGGCCACTCGTTGTTTTGGGTGTGAGCGCATTTTCAATCAAAATCGCTCAAACTCTTGACAGCGGCTGGCGCTGCAGCAGCAGCAGCAACAACAACAACAGCCTAAAAAACAACAAGCAAACTTTATAAAATTGCACTCGGCAGCATTTTGGCAAACTCGCCAAACTCTCGCAGCTTACATGAGCGCATAAAACAAACAGCAGGCCCTGTGGGTGAGGCACTTGCCTCTTTATCTTTTTGCCTATAAACGTCGCTCTGCCCCACCCTGCCCTTCCACCCCTCGCGCGGGTCTTTCGCCTTGGGCGCTGAATGCATTTTTGGTCAGTTGCAGCTCGCGACTGGAATTTTTTCTGGCTGCACTTTAAGTGCAGTTTACCTCTTTGTCAGTTCTATGTTTGCTCCCCTCCCCGCCCCCCTGCCTTCCGCTCTTTGGTGACTTTGAGTGTGTGGCGTTAGAAATTGGGAAAAAAAAGTTTGCACTGCAAATGAATTCTTACAAAAGGACATGGAGCCGCACCCCTTGCCGCACACATGGCCAACTCCTCGCTCACACTCGACTACATTCGCCTGGCCAGAAGCTGGCTGGAGGGGCAGCGCATTTTTGTGCGCCCCTTTGGTTCGTTGACGACCAAGTGCCAATTCGCTGGCATGTTGGATTATTGCCTGGAGCGGGCCTGGGTGCCCGGGTGCCTGGGTGCCTGGAGTGGTGCTTAAGTGCTGCCCCGCCCGCTCCGTGTAACTCAGTGCATTTCTTTTTCATTTAATTAAAATTATTTGCCTTTGCCTCGCGAATGGCACTCGGAACTTAGCCGCTGTCGGTTAACAATTTTGGCCAACAGACGCATCTTCTGCTGGGCTTTAAGTGCGTGTGCTGGCCATTGTCAATTAGCTCCTCTGCTGCTGCTGCTGCCAAATGCAGCGATGCATTCAGCTGGCACTAACCAAAGCCGAACCACGCACCAAAGTATTGCCATGAAACGTGTTTCAGTGCAATTATTTTGCATCAAATAGTACAGAAACAAAAAAAAAAAAAATGGAAACGGCTTTACAATAAACCAAAAACATTTATAAAAATAAAATAAAAAAATAAACACAAAAACATGTGAAACAATTGCAGCAAATGTTTTTATGTTGCCAATTACAACAACGCACGAAAAAATTGCAAAATAAAATAAGTAAAACTTCACATAAGTGTGTGACGCACATCAAAGTGCACAGGACGAAACATTAATGCTCTAGAATTTCTGAATTTGGAAAAGTATTTGAGATATATACGCAACCACCAAGACTGCAGATATTTGAAAGAAACATAATTCGATTCTGTTACCAATTTTAGGTTGGTTGACACACATCTTCCTACCGTTTAAAGTCTAAGCCAGGGGTGCCCATACCCTATGTGCACGCCGCGCATTTGTTGTGGTTTTCCGCAAAGGGATAGCCGCGCGTAGCTTATGGCTAGGCGAAGTGCAACAACAACTTCATATACGTTCTTCCTACTCTTTCTTTTCGAGTTCTTTTTCCTGAGTTGGACATTCGTAAAGCAATCAACTTGGCAAACTGGAACCATATCCTCAGAGCCATGAGCGAAATTTACAGGCCACATTACCTTATTAGAATAGTCGCACAATATTTTGCGGACAGAGTATTGTTGTACGACACTGAAATAGGACCACAGACCTTTAACATCTCAGGAGGAGTTCCACAAGGCTCAGTACTTGGCCCTATCCTATGGTGCTAAGTATTAGCAAATCAACTGGAGCGGCGATATAGCCATAACAGCCGTCGCAAAGACGCTGGAAGAAGTAACCCAAAAAACGAAATTCACAATTGCATCTACCAAAAGCTGGCTCCGGAGGCAAGTTTCGCAGAACACAAAACGGACGTAATCCTCTGAAGCAGCCAAAAAAAGGTGGAGAGCAACGAGATAGCGATAGGCGACGCTGATCACCTAAAGTACCTCGGGATACTAATCGGCAAAATTTTCGTGATCACCTTCAATACGCTGGGGAGGAAACAGCCAAAACGGCGGCTGCTTGTGCGGACCCAAGCCCCCTACAAGATGGTCTTAGCAACAGTGGCACACTGCACTACGCTGCGCCGGTATGGCGGAGGCAACGGAGTTTCCGTCGTACACACGAGAAGCCAGAAAGTCGCATCAGCAACAAGTCGATTCGACTCGTAAGCGGCTTTATAACGATTTCGGACGCTGCATCAGCTGTAATAGCTAACAGCATGCTCCTAGACCTGGAAGCAAAGGCAAGTGAAGCACGAACGACGGGAATATCTGAGCAAGATGCGTATAATAAGAGTCTCCGAGCATGGCAAGAGAGTTGCGACAGGTGGGGTACAGGAAGATGGACCCACCAACTCATTTCTACTATAGAGAAGTGCCTTAACCCATTTTACGCCGCGAATTATTTTGTTTAGACTAGTCGAACAACGGCGGTAGAGCACGATTTAGATAACATGTATAAATTCAGTTACCATACACCAAATGTTTTACTAATATGTTGCTTAAAGATGTAAGTTTCCCTATTTAAATTTATTTTTTTATAGAATAATACTTATTTATGGCAGGTTTTTACATAGCCTGGATATAGTTTTGGGGTGATTGACAATTTTGTGTTGTCCAAAATCACGAGGAAGTGGGCAAACTGTGAAAGAATTGTTTTGTTCGGTTTCTTCATGTGCCAAGTTTTTCCTGACATCCAGGGTCAACAATAAATTTTTGGCCAACTTCACACGAAATCTTAGTTGGGTAAGTTTAGGCCGATTTATGGTTTTATTAATAAGGCTATTCAGTTTCCACGCATTCGCTATTGCAGATTCTAGGACAGCTAACCAAAGAGGCCACCACCTCTTCTTCTACACTATTGCAATATGAACGTTAAATTTTGTTACCTTGAGGCAATTCTTTTGCATTCCACAACTTTGGAGCAGGTGTGCCAACCCAATTGGTACACCCATAGAAATCTTGCATTTGTTCTTCTTGATATTTTAGGACGAAATCTGCTTGCATTTGAGAAGTTAATTAATCTTTACTTCGAATGTCATTCGTGCTTGATTTCAGTATTATCAGCTTGGGTCCAAGAATATTTCGTCTTACCGTACTTTTGATATCAAAACTGCTTGATATCAAGCACGATCGGCTTGGTTTTTTTCTCTGAGTGTAAGCACAGTTCCTTAGGCGCATTTAAGCCTTTCAGCCAATAAACACATCAAGTAGTGCGATGTAAAAAATTATCAAAATATAGCTGATGCGGGCCTGGAAACTCTTAATGGCTTGCCATTAAATTGATAGAGGCTCAAAAACCAATATTTTTATCGAAGGTATCGGCAGCTAAACCCAATCATTAGATATCATACGAAAGACGAATCCGGTGGAAGCCGCCAAGCATAAATAGGATTTTAAAAAGGATTGTTCTTCATGTGCATTTTGTCGATCCGACGACCAAAATATGGTATTTTTTTGCTCATCACAAGACAAATGTACATCGAAAACACGAAATAGCATTTTTTTTTGTTCTTTTTTTTCAAAGAGTGTGCGGACTTTTGCATATTTGTTGTTACGATTGACTCTATCATTGAAGTAAGGCCTTCTCTTTATTTTTCTGAACATTTCCCGAGACATGGTTTGACTTACAATTTTAATATCAAGCGTTGAATTTGTGGACCAATAATTTTGTCTTTGTGGCATTTTGTGGTAGCAAAAAAATTAATTTAATTGGGCTGCTACCGCTGTTGTTCGATTACTCGAACAGACACTTTCGCAGGTGTCCTAAGGTCTCCTAGTGCTACTTTTTCCTCGGGTTTTCTTATTACGGATTATTTTTGAACTTTACTTAAAATAATTCTTGACTTTTGGAAAAAAATGTAATTACCTAAACAATTGGATTTACTAGATCCCAGTGAAAATTTTTTTAAAATAGGCAATTTTGCTGTTCGACTAGTTGAACGGCGGCGTAAAATGGGTTTACCGAAGCCATGGAAAAGTGGACCCTCCCAGATCCCACCCAGATCCTACAAACATCCCTCCCAGATCCATCCCTCAGATCCCACCCAGAACCCACTCAGTTTCCACTTAGATCCCGCCCAGATACTACCCAGATCACCCTCAGATCCCTCCCAGACCCCACCCAGATCCCATCCAAATTCCTTTCCAGATTCCACCCAGATTTCACGCAGATCCTCCCACCTAGATCCCACCCCGAACCCATCCAGATTCCATCCAGATCCCACTCAGATCTAAACCAGATCCCACCCAGATTCCACCCAGTGGCCCCCCTTCAGCATCTTTCCTACCTCTTCGCTTCCCCCTTTTCCCACCCTCTTGTGTGTGAGAAGTTGCCGGGAAACTCCACAAAACAATAACACAAAATATGAATTACGTCAGCGTCACGTGACGCTGAAAAAAAAAAACAAGTAAGAGCGCTGCTGTCGAGTGGCTCGACTCCAAAATACTCTGCATAATTAAGATTCATACACACAAAAAAAAAAAAATTGTAAATGTAAAATTTTTTGTTTTTGACTAAAATTGTTTTTGTCAAGACCAAATACTTAAAATTAGCTGTATGCCCCTTTAATTTCAAATTGCGTACGCAGAAAAGAAGGCAGCAAAATCAAGCTTAAATTAAGAGTTAAGTTTCAGACAGCAACCGTCTTCGTCACGGACTCGAACCGTCTGCACTTTGTCTCACTTCAACCCATCAACCATCAATTGGCGCAAACAAAATACAACAGCGATAGAGAAAGACAGGGCGAAAATCGAACCTGAGCGCCACAGCAGCGCAGCTGGCAGCGAGCATGCATCGATTAAACCTGTTATCTAGATTTCTCTCATCTGTGGCAGCGCCTTAGCTAGAATTATGCCTTCTCTCCTACGTATGTATGCCACAACCATCAGAGTTCCCCTGCCATAGACCCCGGAGCACGAACATACTCCCCAATTCACACCGAATGCTTACGCCTTCAGAGACCTTGAGTAAAAAATGTGAAAAACGCATGTTTATCAGCTTTCTTGGTTTCGAACCTCTCGCATTGCGCGTTGTCTTGCAAAGCGCTGAAACAGCCACAGCAGCATTGTGGCTTGTTATGTGTCCTGTCTAAAGAGTTACATTTGTAATTTACATATGTCTGCAAAAAACGACAATAACATTAATAATCAGCTGTAAATATGCTCCGTGTAAATATGCTCCATTTGAAATCAATTTATTTATCTTCTTCTGGGAAACAGTCCTCCATAGCCTTTACTTTTAACTAAGTACAGAATTGTTTGCAAAAAAATTAAATCACTAAATGTGACATGTCAGCATCGCCAGCTGCGATGATCGGCACGCTTCATTCTTGCATTCTTCGAATTTTCTAACTATAAAAACCGATTAGTTTCCATTTAATACTTCTGCGCATCAAATTAATATTCTTAGTTTCAATGTAATACTTTCTAGGATTACATTGATACAAAAAAATGATACTAGTTTCAGTTTCAACTTGAGACAGCGTGTTTCAAATTGATATTGATAAATTTTTTGGGTGCAGATGTTCTCAAAACATAGGCCTTATCCAGCATTACTCCAAGGTATTTAATTTCTCTTTTGGATTTGATTGCCTGAAGCTTTATGCATTTTTTGATACTTTACTGACATGATGAAGGATTCTTAAAATGGGATTCGTGTGTAGCGTTAAAAATCATCTAGAGTAAGCACACTCAGAAAATTATTTTTCTACATTTAAAAAAATTAGCCAAGAATTAAAACTAAAATTTTCAAATAATTTCTATATTGCAAACATTTAATTTTTTTAAATTTTAGTAAAGTTGATTAATATATTTTTCATATGTTTGTATGTTGTTATGGGTAGCGACCTATGTTCTTTTATTTGGGATTTTTTAGCTGGCTCGAGGTCAGAAAAAAGTGTCTTTAATACGAAAATTATTTCAAAATTCTAAGGCAATTTCAATTCTTGTTTAATTTTCTAATCAAGTTATAAAATTTAAGTAAGAAAAGATATTTCTGTTAAAACTACACTCGTCTCCCTTCCAACCCATCAGGGACCTTGCGTTCTCCGTACATTTATCGCCACTTGCCCTCCTATTAATAATTTCAAGATGCGTAATTATTGATTTTGCATTAACACTTTCGCTTGGCAGAAATAATTATTAAAAAAAAAAGAAGGAGGAAAAAAATAGAAGCTCACGCATGTGTGCGGACAACACTTTGAACTTAGGCCTGGTCCTCAACTCAGTCCGTCTCGCACTGTCTCACGGCTGGCAGAGCTCTTTGAGGCGGCGAGGAGGCGGCTCCTGTTGTCACCTTTGTGACAATTTAGTTAGGCGTGTGTTTATTTATTAATACATTTTTTACACCTCAACGCCTGGGGTTAATTGCACATGTGGGTAGCCAAGTGTAAGATTCCTTCCAGGGCTGAGGCCTATTTGCGAATGAGACCAGACTTTGGGCCAACTCCAAAGATTCCACAATTTGTAATTAAAAATCTGACCAGACACTGGTCCTGCGCTTTGTTATTAAACTTGGCTGCAAATTAAAAGTCAAACTGTTTAAGACAATGTACAAACATACTTTAAGCAGCAGATTGACAAGGGTAACGGACACGCGAGCGGGTGGAAGGGAGCTCACGCTGCGCTGAATTTGAATATCGTTGTCCGTCCATACACTCACAACCCTTCATCTTGGCCACTGCCCATCCATCCATCCATCCATCCACACTCGCCACGGCCGGCTGCACGCAACGTGGCGCTAATTTCTTTGATTACATGTGCGCTGCAGGCAGGCAGACTCCGAGTTCGAGTCCGAGTCCGAGACTGAGACTCTGTGGGTAATCCTTTGTGCCTTGTCTTACACACACACACACACACACACACTTACACGGGCGGAAGCGAGCTGCTTTCAATGACCAACTGAACTTCAAAACTTTGACTTGGCCGCTGACCACCCTCAGGCACGCGATTCAATTCCTTCTCCTTAATTATTGAGCAACGGACGTGCCTGTATTTTTTGTGCTTTAAAATGTGTTAATTTTACGTATAAGAAGGATACTGAAACACCCTGTTTTCCGCAATTAAAAGGTCATAAAGGAAATGGCAAAGAAACAAGAGAGATCCACTGCTCTGAGGAGGAGGCAAATAGCAATCATGATTAGGGCGAACTGACCAGCAAGCGCAACCACTCCCATTCCACACATGGCAGACGGCGACCTGACCATTCAAAAGCATGTCGACGCCGACGCCTGGGGCCAATGTGGGACTGAGTGGGTGGGTGTGTGTGTATGAGTGTGTCTGTGTCTTTGTGAATCAGAAATCAGCACTTTTCATTTATATCAATATATTCTCCGACATAATTAAGAACTCAATTGGGGTGCGTTTGTGCAGATGTGGTATATAGCGGAACAAACTGATCCTAGATCAAGTCACATTCAACTGAAAATAAGCCAAGTTGAAATTTAATTTTTAAGGCTGATCAGTGATCAAGTGTCAATGGTGAATGCAACCCATGAGTTCTTTTGTCAAAGTTTTGGGAACCTGATTGGCCTATATGGGTGTGTTATAGTAAACATTGCCAGCAACACGTAGGGGTGGCTGTTTGGGCCGTCAAATGAATTGCAAAACACACGTGTGAAATGTTAGGTGAGCAAGAACAGATCTACAATTACATGAAATAAATGAAATTACGCGTGTCAGAAAGTCGCAACTGCGTTCTTCTCAATTACAAGAGGCTCTAGCTTTCTAAAGTCAACAACAACAACTGGATCAGAGACAAGCACGCCGTACTGATGTTAACACACGCAGAACAATTGACCGACAACGCCAACAAGTACATCGAGCATTTACATCTGCTGCGTTCCTTCGTCTCGCATTCGAGTATGAGCCAGATATCCAATATTCCGTTCATCCGAAAGTCTGGATTAGTGCTACGAACAAGGAATGTCCCAATCTTCATGCGCTCAAATTCAGAAATTAGTCCACCGGAATGTATTGCGCAACAGGAACATTCGCAGATTTTATTCATGCTTTCAAATGATTTCGTTCGGAGCAACAGAAATAATGCACAATACAGTCATATCACACAACAATCACGCTATTGTTATCAATCCTGATGAAACACCAGCTGGAGAGCACGTGGGTAGATTAAATGCGCCTAGCGTTAGGAGAATCGTTATATTTTATTTAACAACCGAAATATTCGCCAAAAAATTTAATTGCCGGGTCAGCTAGTTAAATATAACTTAAATGCTAAGGGCCGATTTCTGTTCTCCCAGATAGCTACTTTGTGTCAGATACTCATCAATTTTACACTGTTTTTTGTTAGTCTAGTTTCTAGAAGCGTTAGGGCTAGAGATGAACAACCACGCTATCGCGTGAGTACGATGATTAGTGTGGCCCCTCCAGTGACTATGTGGAAACGAATGGTCTTCTAGTTTTGAGTCCAATTGGGATGAATGTCCGTAGGGTGATGATCTACAGGATTTGTATAAGTCTCAGTGTGGAGGAAAGCTTGGTATTGCAGTTGAGTCAACAAATTGTATCCGTAATACTGAGCATGTACACTGAATACAGATTTGCGTCGTCGATGGTTACCTCGGTTGAGGTCGCTGTTTCGAATGGGAGTTGATGCCTCGCGTTGAGGGCTTTCGTTTGCCACGCGTTGTCCTCTTTCGTTTGCCACGCGTTGTGGACTTTCGCTTGCCACGCGTTGGTCCACAGACTTTTTTTTGATATCGAGAACTTGTAGGTAGACTCAGGCTGGCATCAATTGTCAAGCAAAGTGTTAAAGCAGGTTGCTTGTGGTCGATCAAATATGAGGGGGCTCCGTTGACATGAACGGCGATTTTGAAGGATGCGATGAAGATCCATTTTCAGCAGCGCGACGTACTTTCATTAGTGGAAACGATCGTCTGGCAGGCTCGAACAATGGAAATCGGTGGAACTAGTGAATGTTCAACCAATGTGTGATCGAGTAAATGAACGTGCAGTGTAGGCTGTATAAGTTGGTTGGTTGGAAAATGCACTCTGTTTGATGTATGCATCGGGCTGGCTGAAGGTTATTCTTAACAGACTGACGGATGGCTGACATTTCAAGTATAAGTTCTGATGTTGTTGTTGCGGATCGGTCAGTCCGATGGTTACCCCTAGCTGACTGCCAGATGGTTATCCGAGAATCTGCTAGCCGATAGTTGTTCGAAACAATGAACCTGGAGTGCCATCGGTCACCATGGTTACCCTAAGCTGAATACCAGGTGGTGGCCGTCGTTCAAAACCGCCAAAAATCGGCGTGAAAACGAAACGCCTTGCACAGAAAGCCAGCATAAGGACCAATTGATGATATGTGACAAAATCGTGATAGGTGCTCGCTCCATTCCGGACATGAAGCAGATCTTTCCACCTCTAACCCAGAGGACCCAATTGATTTTATTTTTTAATTTTCGAGAAGCAAATGCATCGATAATACCAATGTCCATATACCAAAACGTACGGAGCTTTTTATTGTTTGTTATAAGCAAGAAAAGATACTGCAGCATAAGAATTCGCAAAATATGTCACAAAACGCTCAAATAATCTTCCTTCGGGATAAGGACCAATTAATATCAGCCTCCTTTTTAATCACCACCATGAGATTTATAATTTTTTTATTTTTTTTTTTTTTTTTGTAAACCCTATTTTGAGAAATAATTTACTTTTTTAAATTTTTGAGTTTTTTTTTTTTTTATCATTTTTTAGTAATGCTCTTCAAAGTATGCTTTATGTCATTTTAAAATTATAGATACATAGACATTGTAGTGAGAAATGGCAGAATCAGTTAACATAATCCACATAACGTAATATTCACAAAAATTGTCGGACCAGTTAAGGTATAAAATATAATTTAGATTTTAAAGCACGGTACGGAGTACTCAAAAAGCGCTCGCAAACGAAAAACTCCATATAAAAAAAACGTTGTAAAACCACACGCAAAACGTTTGACGTCAAACGTTTTACGGTGTGTACGCAGAGACACGAAACGTCAATCCACACGAACATCGAACTCGAACGTCGAACACTGAATTTGTGGATTGTATTTCCAGCTGTTCGAGCCTTTTTTGGGCGCCCAAAGTAATTAAATTTATTTATTTTGACGCTCAGAAGCAAACATAATGTCAGAAAAGAAGGGTCAAATTGCGCTGATTAATACCGTAGAGGCAAAGATAAGTATTTGGAACCTCACCAATAAATATAATTTTGCTGCAGTTGACATGGAGAGCCTTTAGCGGCAGTCGACAAAGATCTGCAACAATTAGGTCCGGGATAAAAGCAACAACAGTAAATGTTTTTTTAATTTTTATATAAAAATTTATTACATTTTTGATTGGTCTTGCACGACACCAGATTGTATTGCGGCTGGAGAGGATGTTTCCTTTTGGCGTCAACTCAAAGAGGCAAATAAAACTGTTGGCGCTCATATGGAAGATTTGTCTCCAACTGTTGTGGGAACCTTCGTCCCGAAAGGGGCATGATGGCGTCCCTCGTCATAACGGGCGTGACAACTATGCCGACCCCAGTCCTTATCCTCTGAACCAAGCCTGGGGCTTGCTGAGTTTTAAATTGAGTCTGGACGTGGACTTCTATATCATATGGAATTGTCATGTCCGAAAGTTTGCTTTTCAAATGGCTATCTGGGAGACTCCGGTCTCCTGGGGGCGCTAGTCGGCCACCAGCCAGGCTCATTGATTCGTATGCACTTTTCAGTGCGTACAGGGTACCGTGACTTTAACGTATCTATTGAACATGCCATTCTGCGTGAAGTACATTAGATCTTACAATCTGTCTTCGCACTATATAAAAATCTTCCCATATTTCCCCCTTGCCGAAAATAAGGCAGCTGAGACATTGATGGTTGCTTCTGGCATCCTCATCTCTCTTCCAACACGATTTGTGCGGGAGAGGTGCCCCCTGGCTACATCCTTAACTATCCGTATTTCAAAATCTGCATTTTTATATTGATGATTTAAAATTCTAATTAATTTTTATAAACAACCGTGTTAAATTAAATTAAAAATCCCAAATTTGGCATTTTTTTGACGTTTTTGGCATTTTTGGGCTATCTCAGCACACTAATATGTTTTTAGGTTCCACACGCGCAATAATTGACTTTTTTGTGCGCCCAAACAGTTTGAGTACTCCGTACCGTGCTTAAACTCCATATAAAAAAAACGTTGTAAAACCACACGCAAAACGCAGAGGAACGAAACGTCAATCCACACGAACATCGAACTCGAACGTCGAACACTGAATTTGTGGATTGTATTTCCAGCTGTTCGAGCCTTTTTTGGGCGCCCAAAGTAATTAAATTTATTTATTTTGACGCTCAGAAGCAAACAAAATGTCAGAAAAGAAGGGTCAAATTGCGCTGATTAATACCGTAGAGGCAAAGATAAGTATTTGGAACCTCACCAATAAATATAATTTTGCTGCAGTTGACATGGAGAGCCTTTAGCGGCAGTCGACAAAGATCTGCAACAATTAGGTCCGGGATAAAAGCAACAACAGTAAATGTTTTTTTAATTTTAATATAAAAATTTATTACATTTTTGATTGGTCTTGAACGACACCAGATTGTATTGCGGCTGGAGAGGATGTTTCCTTTTGGCGTCAACTCAAAGAGTCAAATAAAATTGTTGGAAGATTTGTCTCCAACTGTTGTGGGAACCTTCGTCCCGAAAGGGGCATGATGGCGTCCCTCGTCATAACGGGCGTGACAACTATGCCGACCCCAGTCCTTATCCTCTGAACCAAGCCTGGGGCTTGCTGAGTTTTAAATTGAGTCTCGACGTGGACTTCTATATCATATGGAATTGTCATGTCCGAAAGTTTGCTTTTCAAATGGCTATCTGGGAGACTCCGGTCTCCTGGGGGCGCTAGTCGGCCACCAGCCAGGCTCATTGATTCGTATGCACTTTTCAGTGCGTACAGGGTACCGTGACTTTAACGTATCTATTGAACATGCCATTCTGCGTGAAGTACATTAGATCTTACAATCTGTCTTCGCACTATATAAAAATCTTCCCATATTTCCCCCTTGCCGAAAATAAGGCAGCTGAGACATTGATGGTTGCTTCTGGCATCCTCATCTCTCTTCCAACACGATTTGTGCGGGAGAGGTGCCCCCTGGCTACATCCTTAACTATCCGTATTTCAAAATCTGCATTTTTATATTGATGATTTAAAATTCTAATTAATTTTTATAAACAACCGTGTTAAATTAAATTAAAAATCCCAAATTTGGCATTTTTTTGACGTTTTTGGCATTTTTGGGCTATCTCAGCACACTAATATGTTTTTAGGTTCCACACGCGCAATAATTGACTTTTTTGTGCGCCCAAACAGTTTGGAGTACTCCGTACCGTGCTTTTAAAGCACGGTACGGAGTACTCAAAAAAGCGCTCGCAAACGAAAAACTCCATATAAAAAAAACGTTGTAAAACCACACGCAAAACGTTTGACGTCAAACGTTTTACGGTGTGTACGCAGAGACACGAAACGTCAATCCACACGAACATCGAACTCGAACGTCGAACACTGAATTTGTGGATTGTATTTCCAGCTGTTCGAGCCTTTTTTTGGGCGCCCAAAGTAATTAAATTTATTTATTTTGACGCTCAGAAGCAAACATAATGTCAGAAAAGAAGGGTCAAATTGCGCTGATTAATACCGTAGAGGCAAAGATAAGTATTTGGAACCTCACCAATAAATATAATTTTGCTGCAGTTGACATGGAGAGCCTTTAGCGGCAGTCGACAAAGATCTGCAACAATTAGGTCCGGGATAAAAGCAACAACAGTAAATGTTTTTTTAATTTTTATATAAAAATTTATTACATTTTTGATTGGTCTTGCACGACACCAGATTGTATTGCGGCTGGAGAGGATGTTTCCTTTTGGCGTCAACTCAAAGAGGCAAATAAAACTGTTGGCGCTCATATGGAAGATTTGTCTCCAACTGTTGTGGGAACCTTCGTCCCGAAAGGGGCATGATGGCGTCCCTCGTCATAACGGGCGTGACAACTATGCCGACCCCAGTCCTTATCCTCTGAACCAAGCCTGGGGCTTGCTGAGTTTTAAATTGAGTCTGGACGTGGACTTCTATATCATATGGAATTGTCATGTCCGAAAGTTTGCTTTTCAAATGGCTATCTGGGAGACTCCGGTCTCCTGGGGGCGCTAGTCGGCCACCAGCCAGGCTCATTGATTCGTATGCACTTTTCAGTGCGTACAGGGTACCGTGACTTTAACGTATCTATTGAACATGCCATTCTGCGTGAAGTACATTAGATCTTACAATCTGTCTTCGCACTATATAAAAATCTTCCCATATTTCCCCCTTGCCGAAAATAAGGCAGCTGAGACATTGATGGTTGCTTCTG
The DNA here is from genome assembly GCA_018904235.1 of Lordiphosa stackelbergi. Lineage (NCBI taxonomy): Eukaryota > Metazoa > Arthropoda > Insecta > Diptera > Drosophilidae > Lordiphosa > Lordiphosa stackelbergi. The sequence continues at coordinate 25,793 of JAEIFU010001013.1, forward strand.
GCATCCTCATCTCTCTTCCAACACGATTTGTGCGGGAGAGGTGCCCCCTGGCTACATCCTTAACTATCCGTATTTCAAAATCTGCATTTTTATATTGATGATTTAAAATTCTAATTAATTTTTATAAACAACCGTGTTAAATTAAATTAAAAATCCCAAATTTGGCATTTTTTTGACGTTTTTGGCATTTTTGGGCTATCTCAGCACACTAATATGTTTTTAGGTTCCACACGCGCAATAATTGACTTTTTTGTGCGCCCAAACAGTTTGGAGTACTCCGTACCGTGCTTAACTCAGCACACTAATTTGTTTTTAGGTTCCACACGCGCAATAATTGACTTTTTTGTGCGCCCAAACAGTTTGGAGTACTCCGCACCGTGCTTAACAAATAAAATTAATAATTCAAAACAAAATATAATATTTTAGTTAATAAAAATAAATTTTTACTAGAAATAAATCAAAGTACTATATTAATATTTTAACAATTTTTTTTTTGAACAATCAGCCTTTGCTTTTGTTCTTTACAATTTTAGTTTTATGTTTAAATTTCTAAGACGAAATTTTATTCGCATTTTAAAAAACAAATTCTTTTGTTTTTTTGCTTCTAATGCAATGATTTCAGTACTCCTTAACATTTCGGCACAGAAAAAATGGTTTTGATCATATATTTTTGCCATTGAACTTGTTAAATAAAGATTCGGCCTTTATATTTCGCAAAATTCCTTTGTTGTTTACCAACAAACAAATGAATGTGGCATTTCCTTTGTCGGCGCAGTCCAATAACAATCTTAAATTAGATAGCCTGAGATCGTAGTCTCTATCTGTTTCGGCTTCTATCCGCCAGTTCGCTATCTGTAAAACCCTCGGAGTTTGAGTACGTCACCTTATAGTAAATTCACCTTGGTTATAACTAACTGAGCGCCTTTGAGAATAGGCGCTCGCAAGGAACAGAAGGGCACATAATGCCCAAATATTTTTGCGCAACATCCGCCAATTTAGCAAAAACAACCTTATTTTTCTCCACCAAGATTAAGGATTCTCATCTTGTGCCACAATTTCGCCTTCTAAATAACGCTCCACTCTAATTATTGCTTATGAAAATGCTGAGCGCTGGGGTGAAATCATTGCGGCCCTTGGCCTAAATGAATCAAATATGCAAAAACATTAGTTTCTGGTTCGGAGTTTCTGGGGAGTTTGTTTCATCTTTTTTTTTTGTTGATATAATTGTTGCCACTATACCAAAAATTTTATTCTTCATTCAAGAAATTATCGTCCTCCGCGAAAGGTATGTATGTGCTTAGATCTTGGATCGCAAAACGTACTGGCCCGTTTCCTTGGTGAGCTATTTCGAGATGTTTTTTTTCAAATTTGATGTCGTAGACTTAAATGACAGTCTGCGATTTCCGATTCACAATTTGTTATAAAAACATACTTAGTCACTCACAAATCTCACTGAAACACTCGGAAGTGCAGAATTGTTTGCTTCTATCTGTGATCTCTAATCCACACTGAAGCTTTAATTTATACTTCCCTTTTGCTTCTCAAATCCTTGACTGTCCCGCACAAAGCCGCCTCTCATCTGCCAGCTAATAAGTACGTACATGTAAATATGGAAGTTTTTCGTTCAACATTTGGCATTCAATGCAAATGCAAAGCAAAAGGAATCCTGCCTGGCACTGCTAATGATTGATGGCTTCATAAGCACATGAATTTTCTATTCATACAAAAAGCTAAATAGAAATAAAAAAATGCATAAAAAAACATGTAATTCTCACCAAAAAGGAACTTTTGCACGCATGCACTTGTCGACTTTTGCATAATGTGGAATGAATTGCCCACCAACCACCACAGTGACCATTCCGTGTTCTTTGTGCGCTGTGCAACTGGCTCTCGTTCACATGCGAGTGTGGAAATGGGAATTCTTTGATTTGGGTTTCGAGTTTTTTTTTTCCTTTTGTGCGCCGTCGTCCGTCAACACTAAAAAGTTAATTGCATGAAAAATAAGTTAATACTCGACTGCCGCAGCCGTCCAGTTGCTGTTTAATTTAATTAGTCGACGTCCTCCTGTGTGCCTGCATCCGGGAAGCCTATCCCGAATGTTTACGCTCAAGTCAATTAGCAAGTATTTTTAATTGCCTTCAATTTGCATAATTTGCTTAAGCAGAAGATTTTGCGTATTAGTTTCAATTAGCTGGTCCAAGGCCCGTCCGATCTCAATCCTCTGCAGTGGGCATTTCAATTAACCCAGGGACGCACCTTGGAATGTCCTTTTGGCCGGAGCACAGTTTGACCTCGTTTCGGTAAACAGCAGAAGACGCACAACTAATTAGACACATGCCATGCACGGACATTAGACACACATGGAATTGTGTGTGGTGAAATGAAACTCCTGTGCCTGACTGCTTGACCGTACGCAAATTACTTGTGTCATAAATTCAACCGGCCAAGGCAGCAAGAAACCCCGAAATGACACCCCCAAGGCTTACGCTCTCTCTCCGGAGAAGTGGGTCGAAGTACAGGGATTGGCCACAATTCAAAGTCAGGTTGACTTCACGTATCTTGTTCGCTTAATGCCCAGGTTAGCCACATTTTATGGCCACAAACTTTCGATAACTCCATTTGCCACGACGACCTACATAAAGATCTCAATCTTAACGATGACAATGCAAAAGTTTTCCCCACATGTCTTTGATTTAAGCGAGACAAAAGTTGACTTAAAAACCCAAAAACTATAGGGAAATAACCGGTTGCTTATCGAAGCCTATTCAATGCGTGCCTCCTTTCACCGGGAAAGGGATTGGAGGGGTAGCAAGGACACTGAGATGCAAGAGCAGCGATAAGCTTAATATGCGTTTTCCTTGGCTGCTCATTAGGTTTCTGTGCGTGTGTGTTATTATTACAGGCCTCAGTTTGAGCACTAAATTCATAAACACTTTGCATAGTTTCTAATGGCCAACCCCAGACCTGCACAGTGGGTGAACTTGTTTGAAATATCAATAAATATTATTCCTGTGGTTATGTTGATACTTTCTGCCTGTATCATACACTCAAAAAATGAGTTTTCTAAAGATAAAATTTAGAAAATATTTTCATATTTAAAAATGTTGTTCTGAATATTGGTAATGTTACCTAAAAAAGTAATTAAGCCAGTTTTGTTATACCTCTAGTACCAACCCAGCGTATTTCAACCACAAACCTTTTTCAGGCATCTATTCGAAATTTTTTTGTGGTATGTACATACTCCCCCTGAAAATTTTTTTCAGGTTTTTAATTGCAAGCCATTACCTAAAAAATACCACGAAATTTGTAACACCATTTATTAGAAACTTCTAGTTGAGGTTCCACTATCGTTTTTTACATGTTCAATTGTCATTCCTAGATACATTTTTGTTATTTTTTTATTATTAAAATAGTGGTTGAATGTTTTTTACTTTTATTAATCAATTTATAAACAGTAAAGATTCACTTTGTCTTCATGATAAGGTGAATGTGAAACCCAGAGGTCGAATAAGGTATAAATAAACTTTCAATATTTACCTGTCTACTACTATCTTTGGTCATTTGGAAAAATTGAAAATTTTGCGATTCTCTTTATCTTCTCCCCCTCGAATTTTTACGTCCACTTTGCCATCCAACAAATCTTTATTATAATCTTAGGTCGAACGAAAAATTTGCCAATTCCCCCGTAACCCTTAACCGCTAAAAACACTAAAATTTGTAACCGAAAACGTAACCGTAACCGAAAAATTTGTTTTTCTTATAACCGTAACCCTATAACCTTTATTACCATAACCGGTTATCAGAACCGAAACAGAAACAAATATACGGGTTAATTTCGGTTTTTCTCTCACTAGTAAAAATTTCGATAAACGTAAATCATGCAATTCAGTGTTCACCGATTCACACAACCATAAGTTCGGCTCGCGTTTGCATAAAAACATGAGTGACCTCGGCCCCTGGTAGCTATGGCTGGCCGGCTCTGGTTAAGACCTGGGCAAGCCAAATGGAGAGGACAGAAAAATATGCCCTTCTCTCTCTGACACTCAGTTATGCATGGCCGGCTCTGAAGAAAATTTGATGTATGCACAATGAACATATGAACATTTTACATGCATACATTGCGCCGCACTATTGCTGACGGCCACAAAGAAAAGAGAGCGAACGAGAAAGGGTGAGTGCAGCTAAACAAAATCTTTACCCTCCTCATCTTTCCATATACATATGTATGTGATATTACACTGGATGCTGGCTAGTTTAGCCGATCCCAAAATGTACGACGGCTCAAATTTGGCATCAGCTAATTCTGATTTTTTTCTGTAACCTTGGGTTCTATCTGGATTCAATGTTAATTTGAAATCAAAAACAACTCAGAATTGACCAAACTATAGTCTCACGAGTTAGAATTTAGAGAACCAAGTCTGTTCGAGAATGATGCTTACCTATGTGCAATATTTCTTGATCCGAGATATAATGTGTCTTTATCTGCCGAGCAGAAAATTAACTGTATTAAATTGTTGGACAACCATAATTTGATTGAATTATCAGGGAAAAACAGTCCAAATCCAAGTTGGTCGGAAATTTCCAACAGTTCTAATAAAAAACAATCTGACATCTTCATTAAAAATATGACTTGGCAGAGGACCAATATGTGTCCTGAACGGTGGGAAAAAATTAAACAATATTTCCAGATCTTTTTAAATTATCAAAAGTTTTGCTAGCAGTACCCCCCACACAAATAAGTGTTAAGAGTTTGTTTTCAGGAGTAGAATTTATAATGAATCCCCGCTTTTGTCTGCATGAATTGTCAAATTGAAATTTTATACTAATAACCGTAACCGTAACCAAAACCCAAAACAGAATTAGGTTAATAACCGTAACCAGTACCGTAACCGATATTTTACAACCGTTATATAACCGTAAGCGGAAAAAAAGATCGGCTAAAACAGTAACCGTAACCCAAACCGTTATTCGTATCGGTTTTAATCTCATAAATACTCAAATGGAAATTTGGCAAACTTCGCTGTATTTGGTCTACACCTCTTAAAGATGCGTCTTCAATTGGCATTTATCCTCATAATAATCTTAGATGCTATGAAAATTTTGCAAATTTCGCGATTTTCTTGTCTATTGGATCAACCAGGGCTGCAAACCTTTTAAATTTTTAAATTATTCACCGTACGAGAAACATCTACGTTTTAAGCAAAATTAATGCCGATTTCTCTTCTTCCATATAACAGCTATGTGTCAGATAAGCTCACAATTTACTTGACTACTTGAAAGCTTATGTAGAAGATGAGAAATCGGCCCCAAAACATTTTATTTATATATAGAAGTTTATAAGCTGGATAACATCATATTCGAGCTTGGATCATCTGACGTTTTAGCAGGCTCCAGGTCAATAAATCATAGAGCAATGAGTACTAGAGATAAAATGTACACTGCGTCTCATTTTGGAGTGGTGATAAGCGATAGTCCGCTTTGAGATTCTAATTGACCGAATAGGAAATTACAGTGGTAAGAGCGAGACGAATGCATTCATAGAGCCATGTTGCAACAATGAAGTGAGGCGCTCAGCGAACATTTACAACTACCCAGCGGCGCAAATTGGCATTACTTAATGGATTCCTAATACGTTACTTTGCCATCAGTATGAAGGAAATAATCCATCACAATCTGCTTTACTACTTGCCTTAGACTTTGTAAGCGGGGTGCCCCACCCTGCCCTATAATTAAAAAGGATTATGCCAGAGCCGAACTGCCATCGGATTCCCATTACGAATGCGTACATTACACTGTGCAATTTTTTAAGGTCATTTTCTGGTTACGCCTTCGGACCGCGATATTTTTTAAGAGCATACCGAAACTAAAAAAATCCCCCAAAGGAATTGGTCCTATCTCATCGTTAAGGTACTTTTTTGATACCAAACATATTTTCACCCCAAACTGTCCATATATCATAAACCGTTTGGAATTTGGTTTTATATCTTGAGCAATGTTAAAGATATAAACTAGAGGAAAAAAAGTCATAAAGAGACTGACCCAAAAAATTTGCATCTAGTGCTTCCTAAGTGCAAAAACTTGGAAATAATGGCAATTTTTTCATGTTTTTTGCCAGAAACGGCTAAACTACTGGGAATTTGAAAAACCTTTATTTTGCAAAACTGTCCTAAACAACAATATAGAGAAATCTATAGTAAACGCCAGCTTCATACGAACACCCCTTCATTCCGTTTTAATATAAGGTTGTCAAAAAAGTCTTGCGGTATTTTTTATTGAATTTTCAATTGTTCATAAATTGGCTATAATAATGCGATTTAAGTCATATAGCGCCGTTTTGTTCGATGACGAGTTCCCAACGAGATGCCAACTTCATACTGCCCCTCTTATAGAAGCTCGCTTACCTATTGGCAAAAAACTCGGAGAGCCAATTTCACAGGACTCTCTTGTTGCCAACTTCCGACTACCAAGCTCGTTCGCCATGGACAGAAATAGGTGGTAATCACTTGGTCGAGATCCGGAACTATACGGTGGATGCAAAAGAACCTCCCATCCGAGCTCCCGGAGCTTCTGGCGCGTCACCAAAGATGTGTGTGGCCTGGCGTTGTCCTGATGGAAGCGAGCTGGCACTACTTTTAACAGCAGTCTTGATGAACTTTAAAGGGATTTCCAATTTTATGTATCATAACGGTATGAAGAGGTGTTCGTATGAAACTGGCGTGTACTAGAGATTTGTTTATATTGTTGTTTGGGATAATTTCGCAGAAGAAAGAAGTTTAGCCGTTTCCGTCAAAAAACATGAAAAAATTGCCTTTTTTCGAAGTTTTTGCACTTTTGAAGCACTAGATGCAAATTTTTTGGGTCAGTCTGTTCATGACTTTTTTTCTCTAGTTTATATCTTTAACTTTGCCCAAGATATAAAAAACAAAATTCCAAACGGTTTATGATATATGGACAGTTTGGGGTGAAAATATGTTTGGTATCAAAAAGTACCTTAACGATGAGATAGGACCAATTCCTTTGGGGGATTTTTTTAGTTTCGGTATGCTCTTAAAAAATATCGCGGTCCGAATGGCGTAACCAATTTATTGTTGCAAGTTATTTTTTAAAATTTGCTTGCAGAATTTTCTGCTTGTTTTCGATTACTATCACTTTAACGAAAAGCAGCGATTGTATTGCATTATATTTTCGACAGATCACTTTGTTTTAAGCGCTTTTGCTCCGATCCAGAGAGAGCGAGAGGGACTCACATACACACAAATATAATATATGTGTTGAGAAAAAAAGCAATGAAGAGACAACAAAACCAACATTGCAATCAGTGCAAAAAAAACTACCCTTTAAATTCCCAGGCAAAACAAAAAAACAAAAAATAGAGGGAAGCTAACTTCGGCTGTACCGAAGTTTATATACCCTTTGAGCATGATATATGCTGCCAGTTTTTTATATGGCAATACGATATATTCATCAAAAATGTTTTTCTCACTAGAACTACATTTTGGACCGATCGTTCCTATGGCAGCTATATGCTATAGTCATCCGATTTAAATCAAACTTGACAAAATTGTGTGGTAGTATATAATATAGATCTGTACAACGTGGGAGCGATAGCAGTGAAAACAAAAAAGTTTTTCTTACTAAGACTTTTTTTCAGACCTATCTTTTGTATGGCAGCTATACTATATAGTTGCCCGACTTGCATAAAACTTGCTGAAATTATGTGAAAGCATAAAGAACTTATAAATACGAGGGTTGGGAGCGATAGCATTGAAAACAAAAAAGTTTTTCTCACTAAAACTACTTTTTCAACCGATCGTTCCTATGGCAGCTATATGCTATAGTCATCCGATCCGGCCGGTTCCGACAAATGTGCAGCGTATTTATACCAAAAGACTTCGTGCAAAGTTTGGTTGAGATAGCTTTAAAACTGACGGAGGAGATAGCATAGAAACAGACGGACAGACGGACAGACGGACGGACAGACGGACAGACGGACATGGCTATATCAACTCAGCTCGTCATGCTGATCAAGAATATATATACTTTATGTGGTCGGAGATGTTTCCTTCTGTGCGTTACAAACATCCGGACAATTTTAATATACCCTCTCCTTCGCTTACACAACCTGTCAGTTCAAGTGTCAACTACAACCTTAAATGCATGGTACAACTACACAAGGTACGGCATTCAGCTGAAAAATGTGGCCCAAGCGCTTTGCTGAGAGTGCGAAAGAGAGGGAAGGTGAGAGCGAGAATCAACGGCGCCCATGCACACAAATTAAATATGTGTGTATGTGTGTGGTGTAAAAATGTATCTACATACGTAAGTATGTACACATTTTCTGTTGTGATGAAACAACAATAATAACAACAAAATGACAAGTACGCAGTGCACAAAGTATGTAAGCATTTTATTTCCAAGAACACAACAACATGGCACTGCACTCTGCACTAAATTTGAACCGTTTTTTTTTTTGCAACGCAGCAACATCAAACCAAAAACGATATCAATTCACTCTAAAAACCCACCCCCAAATGTGCATAAAGCAACAACAAAAAGAATAAACAAGTGAGTAAATAGCAAGCAAGTAAATATAAATACATTTTTTTGTGAAGCGACAACAACAACACAACTACGAGATCGCTTAAAAAAATCCACCACCAATTACACCAAGCATGCGCAGGTACAACCTTTCGTGGCAAATGTCTACCGCATACTAACATTATGTGGCCCGAGCCGAGGCCGCAGCCAGCGAAGTGCCGAACCTTTTTGGGTTACCAAGGTATATGAAAACAAGGTAGTCGCACTCGCTCTCGTGCTACGTCTTATTTCAGTGTCAATCAAGAAAATTTCGTGCGCCGAGATGCGTCGCTCTCAACTGCTGCCAACAGACTGACATTTAAGAAGGAAGCAAAGAGAGCGAGAGAGCGAGCGAGACTACCTTTATGAGTATACCTTGGTTGTACCATGCTTAAATGTTTAGACGCGAGCTGACTGTGCTCTCAGACAGCGCCTCACCTTCTTTGTTGAAACCTGCAGAGAACGCAATTGAGAACGAACGGCTGACTTATTTCTGACAGAAGCGGTGTCGACTGCGCAACCTTTCAGTTTATGTTCCCAGCCAAAATTTTTTATCGCTTTATGCGAGGAAGAAAAATGTCCCCTTCTGCGGAACTTCTTAGAGGAGAGAAAATGTTTTCTTCTGGGATATACGAAAAAGTCTCTACTCAGGGATAAGAAAGCGTTTCACAGAAAAACAAAAAAAATTTTGAACAAAAAAAAAATTATTATTTTGCTGCTGCTGCTGCTCTGCTAGCTTCTTGCTGCAGGCTCGCTGAATTATTTTATTATTCCGAAAAACAACGAATTAAACAAACTTATATTTATTACATGAAAAACTTTTACCTACTGGATTCGAACCTTTGGTTCCCTTTGGACTGAGAAAAACACGATGTGACCGACGCCGCGCATCTAAGGCCAAGCAAATAAATGGTTCACTCATAAATGCTTGCTTGTAATTCTCAAGTTCTTATTCCACACTCAACCGATTTAAATAGCGCAATTGAAATCGAAACCACATATCGGTAATTTATCCCTTTTATGTTAAAAATGCGATACCTTATGTGCTTTAATTTTGTAAATCGCCAAACTATCAGCAAACTCTCACCTCAAACTATCGCCAAACTCACTTTTTGACAAGAGAGAGAGAAGAAACCCCACAAAATGTTTGCAGGGTGTTTGTTCATATATGGTAAAACAAGACACACACACACCTCAAAGAAGGATGGTCGACTGTACAGCTGTTTCAAGAACCTTCCGGTTGCTTTGACTTCTAGCTTCTAGTCTTCCAGCAATTCTTTGTTTTACTGACTCTATCGCTGGGAAAAATAAATATGGGAATAGGAAAAGTTGGCTTGACTGATACTTGTGTTGCAGATAGTTTTTCCAATATTTTAAAGATTGCTTCATCTGACGATAAACATTGTAAACATTGTACATGTGAAGCATATACAAGAATTCTCACCATTCGCCCACTGTGCTTGGCCAGGATGTGTCCTAACAAAAGGCCCAGTTTGGGCATTTCTTAATTTGTGCTACGTGCTGCAGCGTCTCGTTAAGACCCCCTTACCCCTCCCTTGGGGACATTGAACCAAATTGTAAGACCTTTTGTTTCACCAGTTTATTGTTTCTTAAAGATTAGCATCTGCTCTCCCCGAAGTTGTGCCAAAGTTTTTGGTTGCATAAAGTGACCAAAATGAATTTACAATTTCCATGTAAATAATTTCATGCACAACGAATTCATGAATGAAAGAAAAGTGAATTCGTGTGAAAAATGTGAAAAAAATGAGACAAATGCGCATCAATTAAAATTAACCAAAAAACGAAATAAAATGATATACGAATGCACAGGGAGAGGCGGCAACAGGACATTGTTGTGGCGCCCGTTTCGGTTTTGGGGCAGACAAACATTGTCCGTGACCCCATTCCAATGGGGTGCGTGCTGGTGGCTTCATTAACCGGCAACTCACTCACACGTGTAAGCATACGCACACTCATATACATAAACATGCCCACACTCCAGTCTGGGTCACCGGCCCGAATTCGTAGCCGGTACCGGCGTTTCCTCTTTTTATTTTACACTTTTTTTCGCTTACTCACCCCATTACAATGGCACATATATAATTACAACAGCAACAACCGCTCAAGGTCACACCATAATCGTTGATAATGAAAATTATTTGTACCCAGCCCCAGCCCCAATGCCTCTGCCTGTCAGCGGCCGCGTCCTTGCCTCATACATATTTTTGTCACTTGTTTTTCTTTAATTTTTATTTAATGCAATTCCCCCTCATTGTGTGAATTATTGCCAAAAAAAAGAAACGAAAATAAAATCACGCGCCCAAAAGTATGCAACATAATTAAAAATCAATGGCACACAAACAGATAAAGGCCAACAGGCGCCCAGCTGACGGAGAGGGCGTGGCAAACAACCTGATTTCCACATTTTTATTTTTACTCATTGCCGCAATTTATTTTTGATTGTTTTTTAATTTATTTTTTATTCGCATAAAAAGCACAACACGAATAAAAAAATTTTTCGCGCGAACGCGAAACTCCCAGCAAAAATCACCAAAACCAAAAAAAAGGAAACAAAAAAAACAGGCCAAACAACGCCGGTCAGCAGCAGCACAACGAGCCCACACGGCTCTGGTGTGGATTTTTGGTGTGGCGGCCAATGAACAGTAAAACTGTTGCTGGGGTGTTGCAACGTCAGCGGCAAAAAAAAAAACACAAAAACAAAACGAGCCAAGTGACGAAAATATAAAACGTGGGCCAGTTGGGTGTGGGAGCCTGCAAGGAACCAGCAGGAGGTGACCAGCAATGTGCGATGGTTGGCCATGGAAAAATGTGACAGACTCCTCAACAGATCAAAATGCCAGTTTGGAGTAGGCCAATGGAAAAATGTGGGAGAATAAATGGCTAAAGATTTTCTCAAGTTATGAAAAGAACTCTTTGAATGAGATCGTAGTTATAAATACGGGTTTTTTTTTATTAAATCAACGAATAAAATCCGGACCGTTTACCATATTAAACCGATGAACAATATTTTGAATTTATTGGGAACCGATAGAAAGTAGAAAGGACACCCTAGTAACCACGATTACGTAATTGACTGCATTTGTAAGCTTAACAGCAGAGCAAACAAACGAAACGTTTAACGAACCGTTCGCGAAAGCTAAGAAACTATTCATATGTTTTGTAGCTGTTACTATAGTCAGGGGAAACGAAACCACTAACTTTATATTGACGAAGAGCGCAAACGAAACGATTGGAATATTGTTGCTGCACTGCCTTGGAACGTTTCGGAACGAAACGTATACTAAGAAATCGTTTGCGGAATGATCGGCTTTTAGTTCTACTTCAGCTGCTGAATTAAAGAAATAAAATAAAAGCAAACGAAATCGAAAACGACAAAGCTGAGAGAATCAAAGAAGTAAGCAACAGAAAAAACGAGAGCGTAAGTTAAAGTCGGCTCTAATCGACTTCGATATACCAGTTACTCATGAAAAACCATGATGAACAGTGTTCCCCCGTTCCTTAGTGTGACCATCCGAAAAGTATGCTACATTTTTTTATGGTGGGAGGGGTGGCAGCGGGTGGCTTGGTTCACTTTTTTGCTCATAACTTGAGAACCGTTCATCCGATCGTCATCATTCATTTTGCTAATTACTAACTATCTCTAGAAGGAACGAATCCTCTATCTTTAAAACTGTAGGGGCGGATGGGGGCGTGGCCAAAATTTGAAACAAACTTGATCTGCGTGCAGATAAAAGAAGCATTTGTCCCATACATGTCAAAGCACTATCTCTTACCATCTCTGAGATCTAGGTGTTCATACAGACGGACGGACGGACGGACGGACAGACGGACAAGGCTAAATCGACTCGGCTGTTGATGCTGATCAAGAATATATATACTTTATATGGTCGAAAATGATTCCTTCTGCCTGTTACCTACACTTGCACGACTTTAGTATACCCTTTTTACTCTACGAGTAACGGGTATAACGCGCTCGTTGCATATCGTGTAGGGCCAAGTCCTTTGGGGATTTGTTTAGTTTCGGTATGCTCTTCAAAAATATCGCGATCCGAAGGCGTATCCAATTTATGAGTTGCACTCTGATATTAACTAAATCCAACAAATTGACATGTGTCGTATAATTTTGATACACTTGCGGACATGACAAAAAGCGAACTTTATTGCTTTTTTAACCGCTACTTAAAAACGCGAGATGCAATCAGAGATAAGAATATCAGATTTTAAGCAGAATTCATTAAGCTTTCATTCTGCATACTTGATTTCGTTGTATTAAAAGGTAAAACTGGCTATTCAGCTCCTCAACTGGGCCAAGCCAAGCTTCTCTCAATCTCTTGGCGTGTGTGCTTTAAATTTTTCGCACAAGAGAAAGGGACCTACAGTTTAACGCCGGATCCGAACGGCAAAGTTTGAGAAATGGCTTTTTCATGGCTAGTTACTTCACAGCTGGCGCCACTAAGCTGGTGAAGGTGACCGTATGTGTAAAAGCTAGTTTCTAAAGAAAGAAAAAACTTTTATTATTAGATGTTCAGAGACGGGATCGAACCCACGACCTCCCGCCCAGCAGTCCAGCACACTAACCACTGGGCCACAGACGGCCACGTTGTATTAGCTTTCCCATTTTTCTACGAGGGTCGAAACTAAAATGTTCTGGGTGTCGTATAATATTGGGCAGGAGTGTATAGTTATAAGATAGGTGGAGGAGGTAGGTGGAGCCTCCTCCAGGATGGTAAGAGATACCACAGACAAACCTTTTTGTGAGCGCTGTAGCTAGAATTTATTACAAAGTTATTTTTATCCTACCTTGTCTTGGACTTGAACTCAGGACCTCGAAGACTTAAACACACGGACTATGTCATCTACACCCACCGGACTATTAAGCTCACTAGCGACAGCCACAAAATCACAGGAAAAATTAATAGCTTAAGAAAGAAGTGCACTCTGCTAGGACCAAGCCCTGTGGCATGGCAACAAGATATTCGCTCTGAACGCCGAAGTCGTGGGTTAAAATCCTCGTCGAGGCAAATTTGAAGAAAAAAATTATTTATTTTATGTTTTCAATATCATTTTTTCATATCATTTCTTAACTTTAACGTTTCATTTTAACTGTAAATAATCTCAATATGTCGAACGATTAAATATCAATTTATTCCTAAAAATTTTATTTTGATGTGTGTCGGAAGAGTACAATTTGATATTTTCGAAAAGGTAAATTTCAAGTTTGTTATATCGGCTTTTTATTGATATGAAAAACGAGAAGGCCAAGCTAACTTCTTCTTTGCCGAAGTTTTTATACCCTTGCAAATGTTTTAATAAATCAGAGTTTAACCCATTTTACGCCGCGCTGCACGAAGTTTTTTATTTAGAGGTGAAAGCAACTTTTCTTGGGTAAATAGGACCCAGTAAACACGAATCCGACCTCAAAAAAATTCTACCTATGATAGTTTCGCCAGGTGAGAAGGTTCAATTACTCGAAAAGTCACATTCACAGGTGTATTAAAGTTTCCTAGTACTACTTTTCCACGGGTTGTATTATTACGGAGTATTTTCGACCTTTTCTTAAAATTTTACATGACTTTCGGAATAAAATATTAATAGTTACGTGTTTTAATTTTTTTTTTTTTTTGAAAATTTATCGTTTTTTAAGGTGTTTTTCAACCACCACCTGGACCCCATCTGCATCTGCAATAATTTTTATCTGAAAGCCAATGAAATTTACTATAGTATAATGTAATTACGTAAACAGTTGGTTTCACTAGATCCAACAGAAAATTTTTTAAAAGAAGGCAACTTTGCTGTTCGACTAGTCGAACAGCGGCGTAAAATGGGTTAAGAACGCCAGCATTAAAACAATAAAGTTTTTCTCATTAAAACCCACTATTCGACCGATAGTTCCTATGGCAGCTATAAGAAATAGTCGTCCGATCCGGTCGGTTCCGACATATTAGCAGTGTGCATTAAAAAGAAGACTCTGTGCAAAGTTTCAGCTCGATAGCTTTAAAACTGCGAGACTAGTTCGCGTAGAAACAGACAGACAGACAGACGTACAGACCGACGGACGGACAAAGCTCAATCGACTCAGCTCGTCACCCTGATCAAGAATATATATAGTTTATAGGGTCGGAAATGAATATTTCTATGCGTTGCAAACTTCTGGGCAAAATTATAATACCCTTTGGAAGGGTATAAATATAATATTCAACCCCAGATCATAACATTTTTTGTTTTTTGTTTATAAATTAAATTAATGGCCGTGTTCACCAGCACAAATCGATGACGAAAAAATCGATGGATCTAGTTCAATTGTTGAGGTGAGCCAATGTGAAGTGCAACTATGATCGCTAATTTTTGTCATTTTGGTTTAAATGAAAACGATTGCTTTCACGCATACACTCAGAGAAAAAACCAAGCCGATCGTGCTTGATATCAAGCAGTTTTGATATCAAAAGTACGGTAAGACGGAATATTCTTGGATCCAAGCCGAAAATACTGAAATCAAGCACGAATTTCTGAGACGTTCGAAGTCAAGATTAATTGTCATCTCCTAAGCAAGCAGATTTCCTCCTAATAAATCAAGAATAAAAAATCTAAATTGAAGCCGATTTCTTCTCCCCGATTCGTGCTAGATTTCTCTGGGTGTACCATTTTTACCTTAAAATTTCACCAAAGCGTTAAACATTTACTTTTTTTTGATGGATGACGTTTGATGTATGCTGGTGAACAGGGCCAATGTTAATTTATTTTTTTATTTATTTATTTGATCTTAACATCCTAGTGTTACAAGTATAAAACTTAAAGTTTTTTTTTAAGAAGACCTCAAATCATAAAAATAAAGGAAAGCTAACTTTGGCTCGACCGAAGTTTATGAGCATGATATATGCTGCCAGTTTGTTAGAGGCTATTCGATATATTCACCGATTTTGATCAAATTCTCATAAATTGTGTTGAAACAGATCATATTCATATCTGGAAAGTATAAAAGACGGTACCATTTAAAACAAAAAAATGTTTTCTCACTAAAACTACTTTTCGACCGATCGTTCCTATGGCAGCTACATGCTGTAGTCATCCGATTTGAATAAAACTAGCCAGAATTGTGAATTCTGTGAGGATTTTTAAATCTTTAGGGGACAGTTCTTCCCATACCTTAATTATTACCAATTTGAGCTCATTAGTGATATTGTTCTTAGTGTTTTGAGCATAAATCCTTCGAACCAGCAACGCCCAAAAGTTTTCCATCTGATTCAAGTCCGGGGAGCACTCCACAAACAGAACATTAGTGCCTTGATTTGCCTGCATTATTGCGTTGTCCTTGTAGAAAACGATCTTTTAACGCCTTCTACCGCGAGGAGAAGGCAATAAATTCATTTGCAAATGTCCAAGTACTCTCTCGAGTTCATATGAGTGCTTGGAAATGCCAGCTCCAAACATCCAGACTAGCAGAACGCAGCCAAAACTATCAATGATCCTCCTCCAAAATTTCTCTTAGAAAAGTATAGGGGTACCATCCTCAAATTCCTCTAATAGTGCGAAAACCCATCAGGACCGCCCAAATTAAACTTTTTCTCATCCGAAAAAATGATCTAGAAAGATAAATTAATATTTGCATTGCTTTTTTAAATGTTTTTACTTTTGTCCAGTCAGTTCCCATGTAATCTCTGGCGAATTTCAGTAATCTTGCTGCCACCTTCAATTTTTGTCGCACTATGTTTCTTTAAAGCCCGTGCAACATCCAGCAAGACACTTTTAGGCTACATCAGCCGCTTATTCATTATCGGTCTTTGATGAATTACTTTCAGCACTCATTAATCGGCTCTGGTCACGCTGATTTATCTTCGGCTTACGTCCTCCGCGTTTCTTTTTCATATTCATTTTGGTTTTTACAAAAATTTCGTACAACTTTGTCGGAGCGACCAATTTTTCAGACAATTTCACGAAATGAGCAATTCTCACTTTTGAGCGTCAGAACTTGGCCTTTGTCGACATCTGACAGCACTGGCCCACTTGGTATATTTACAAATTTATTTCAAATAGTTACTCAACAAAGTGTACTCAAATAAAAACGCCGCCAGAAAACACAGAATAAGAAATTAGATTGTGCGGCTAAAGTATTGCTCCAGAGTTTAGCCATGTTCGTCTGTCCGTTTGTTTCTATGCTATCTCCTCCGGCAGTTTTAAAGCTATCTAAAACAAACTTTTCACGAAGTCTTAAGTAACAAATACGCTCCATATTTGTCGGAACCGGCCGGATCGGATGACTGTAGCACATAGCTGCCAGAGGAACGATCGGTCCTAAAGTAGTGCTAGTGAGAAAACTTTATTGTTTTTAATGGTAGCGTCTTTAAACTTTCCAGTTATGAATATTATCTGTTTCAACATAATTCTTGAGAGTTTGATCTGATGAAAACTGGCAGGCATATATCATGCTCCAAGGGTATGTAAACTTCGGACGAGCCGAAGTTAGCTTCCCTCTATTTTTTCTACTTAAGAAACGCATTTAAAATTTTCATTTCCATCGTCAATTGTTCTGTTCTTGGTTACACTCTGTGATCTGGCTTTTCGCTCACTTTTGATACAGACCAAAAGACGAAGAAATAGACAAAATTCTTTTAAGTAAACACATAAAATACTTAAATTGGACTGTTGTTTCCTGCACTCAAGTTGAACCAGTTACAGTATACTTGGCCTTATATATCTCCACTTACTTATGCCATAATTCTGCAATATTCTCTACTGAAATATTAAACGATTCATCCATTGTTATGCTTTTGCACCTATCAAGGTGGCAACTTACCCTCGGACTTGGCCCTTGCAATCAGCTTAAACAGCTCAGCAGGAGTAACCATGTGTTGCATGTGGGTCCGCATGAAGTAAAATAAAATATACAAATATTAAAAGTACACAGAGCACTTGGTGCCACTTTTCGCATGTTTCTTGTGTCCTTTCCTTTTTCTGTGTGATTTTTTGAATCTCACGAGGTTCACTCTGTACTTTTATGTTATGTTTAAATTCTTAAATTTAATCTTAACATTTAAAGTATTCACTTAATTGGTTCACCACCAGATCTTCAAATTAGATGTCTGCCCTTTCTGCTGCTCCTTCAGCCTACCTGGCCAGTTTACCCTAATTGTTATCAGCAGGTCGTTACCGTTCCCCGTACCCCACTCACAAATCAGCAAAAATTACGACAAAGAAGAACCATCGACGACGCTGTCTGCCGCTTTGTTTGTTTTGGTGCCCATCAATGGAAGTTTTTAATTTGCAACCCCTACCCTTCCCAGAGCCCCACATTGAGCCATCCCCCTATTGCCTTCTAGTAGACTGCAGTTTTCGGCCTGCATAATATGCACTTTGCCGGGTTTCTGGCCAAAGGGGGTTGTTAGAGGCCTGCAACTTTATTTTTGTATTTTTTGTATCTTTTTGTCTATCCCAGAAACGCAATTACTCTGGGCGCCTATCAGTGCAATGGGCCTTTCCTTGGGGCGGCGTGTGTGCAATTTTATGCAACTTTTTGTTTCTGTGCTGCGTTCAATTTGGGCAAAAGTTTTGTAAATTGCATTTGGCTGGCAGAAGAAATGGGCAGAAATTGCCTTAAAGATTAAATTGAGGCAAGTTAACAATTAGTTGGGGGTGGGGGAGGCGCCAGGTTGGCATGTGAACGCGCCAAGCCAGAGTCGTGACGACAACAATTCTTGACCTCAAACGAAAAAAGCGAAGTGAGCATTAAATAAGTCATGCCACAACCACAACAAAGGGTGTGCCCCACAAAATTGCTGATGACTTAAGAGTTTACACAAATTCACGCACATACGAGAATTGTAACCAAATTGACACTAAAACACTGGCAAAGTCCCAAAGGCATCGAAGACGACGACGACAACTTGGGCCACACCTTTGCTTACCCACATGGAAACGGAGACAAAGCCAAGGTAAATAGTGGGGTGTGTGTGTGTGTGTGTATGCAAAGTAAATATTTTCAGACATAAGGATTTCATTATCCTTATCACATGACAAGCGGAATTTTTTGTCCACAACATACAAAAGCGCAAAATGCGAAAGATGTCGTCCGGTCGCCGGGCTGTCGCCTTACTCTATGCATGCCATGTCCTTGCGTTAATGTCCTTTAAGCTGTACTACTTTAATTACAATATGCCGTCGCCGCATACTCTGCAGCCAAAGAGGTGTATTCGAATTGTGCCAAGTCACGGGCTTTCTATTCCAAGCGCAAGGGAAGGAAGTTGTAAAGGAGAAGTAAATTCTAAGTGATTTGGCAGAGCCTCAAAGACACAATTAAGTACAAAATGACTTATATTTCGGAATTGCAAATAAGAAATACTAAATTTAATTTTACATCCAAAAACTGAAAATATGATAAATTAAAGGAGACCAAGAACTATCAATTATTGTTTTCTGAGATTATTTCTATAAACAGAAGAAAATTTTAAAGAATTATTTGAACTTGGAAAAAACTGATATTATAAAAACTGATACATATTTTCTATATTAAAATAAAACCATAATTCAGCCATTTTCTCAATTCCACTTTTACAAAAATTTTATACCCTTGGAAGGGTATATTAAAATTGTCCGAATGTTCAGCGTGACGAGCTGAGTTGATATAGCCATGTCCGTCTGTCCGTCTGTCCGTCCGTCTGTCCGTCTGTCCGTCCGTCTGTTTCTATGCTATCTCCTCCGTCAGTTTGAAAAGCTATCGTAACCAAACTTTGCAGGAAGTCTTTTGGTATAAATACGCTGCACATTTTTTTAACCCGCCGGATCGGATGACTATAGCATATAGCTGCCATAGAACGATCGGTTGAAAAAGTAGTTTTAGTTAGAAAAACTTTTTGTTTAATTTAAAACCGACTTTAAGGCTACATTTTGTCTCTAAGTCACAAAACTTTTGTGGAAGTGGAATAAAGAACAAAGCTGAAGATCTCAGAACAAAATCAAAACTTCGGTGATGGTTTTTACTTAATTTATATTTGAGATCACTTAATGTTTGCACAGGAACCGGCGTTATTTCTGAAAACCATTATACGACACGTACGCGAACTAAACCTTCACTCACGCAAACACCTTTTCTAACTCCGTCAGATTTCAAAGCTGTTTATGATTGTTTCAATTCTATGTGAAATATTCGGCATAACTAAATATTTATCTCATCTCAGTAAAAATAGACTTGCACTGGAACGGCTGCAACCGTGATGAGCAGCGCTGTCATCTAGAAATATACAGTGCAGAGTAGTATACATTTTTTGCGTAATATACGATTTTATAATTTATATTTAGTAAATATTATTTACATATTCTTACATACATATAAAAAACAATTTTTCAATGGTCATGGTACCTTTTTGTCAAATGTTATGACTTTCAACCAAGTCTAATAGCCTATTTCCACTGGCTTCATTTCTTATCATGGTCATCTCTAAAAATGAAGCCGTTTCCATTGACAAATTGTCATCATTTTGACACTTTGACAAAACAGCTGCTTTGTTTGTTTTAAATAACAGGCGGCACTTTTTAAACTTTACATGGACTTTTGCAATATTTAGCAAAAAAAAAGACATAAACCCCTCAGGACAGCATTCCTCGTGGCGAACGCATTGCCATCGCCCTAAACTATCAGCAGAAAGCTAAATACACAACTTATTTTTAGTAAATTTTTACCTATTTATATTTTAAGCAAAATTACGCCTACTTTTTAGGGGCAATTGTCATAATTTGTCCAGAAATGATAGAAATGAAAGGTAAAATGAAGTGACAATTCGTATGGAAGAAATGATATAATTTTTCTTCATTTCATGAAATGAAGCTTCATTTGTTCAGTGGAAATAGCCTATAAGACATTTACTTAAAAATGAGGGCAACAGTACGTATGAGTGATAAGCTTTGAATCCAAGTCGCAGAAGATAAAATTAATTTTTTTCAAAAATTATTTTTGCTATGCGTTTGCACAAGAAAAACGCATCGGAGTATCAGTATGGCCTCACATTTTTCCATTCACAAAATGTCCCCCCTAATGAGCATACACTTTCGCAGTTAGTAAGTATTTTGCACAGGGATGCAAACCGGTTCTGAACCGGACCGGTTTCAAACCGAGCCGAACCGCTAATTCCATCATATTGAAGTTAATTTAAGTTTCGAAAAATCTATATTATTCCCTTTTGTTTTGAAAACCACATAAAAAAGTATATTAAGGTTTGTTCCACAAATCGAAATCGATTTCCGTATGAACTTATGGATTTCCAAATAAAATTGTGTAGGTTTACATGTGAAGTGCCGCTTTAAAGTCAAAGTTTTTAAACAACAACGTCACTTGACGTCACTGGATAACGAAATGAGAACTTTTATACGGAAATTGTCGTCGAAATTTTGAGTAGACCGAAATAAATGAAAATTTAAGTCTTTGTTATAGAATAATCTGAATAATTGTATCAAAAATGTGTTTCTTTAGTTAACTAAATGAATAAAATGCGAACCGAACCGAACCATAACCGCGGTTCAGTAAGCCCCAAAAGCCATGCCAAACCGAACTGAATTGAACCGAACCAGTCTTTGTTTCCGAGTGGTTTGCATCCCTGATTTTGCAGTCTGGCTTGTTTGACTCTTTTTTTTTTGTATCTTTCCGATTTATTTCTTTAGTTAAGTCCGGCTCTCACAAACAAGCAAGCAAATAATGTTTGACTTACGTAACAAAACAGTCTTTCTGGTCTAGAGGGCTAAATTTTACACGTGCTTTCAAAATTCGTGGAAAGAAATCGGGAATAGATTTTCTAATTCTGTTTTTTGTATTGGGTTGTACAATTCATTATTCATTCATCATTGTCGATGGTACCCACGTATCCGACTTAAAAACAATGTTCTTCGCAATTACTGGCAGCTCAATTACCTTTCTATTCAAATCATGCTTGACTCTTTCTGTCAATTAAGAAGTGAGATATGGCTTAAATAGTTAGAGCACCTACGAAAAATATGAAAAAAAAAATCTTATTTCGAAGACGGAGCCATGGAATAATTTTCTGAAATCGATTTTTGAGATCACCATTCCAAACTACACTAAAATAAATTTCAGTATAAATGGGTCTTTTTGGCTGTAAACTAGTGTTATCGGAAAGCTGAACGGAAGATGAGAAGTCGGTAAGTATGAATGCCTTTATCGTCCGTAGCAAAATTGTAAAAAAAAAATAAAATGGCGGCCTTTTAAAAACGTAGAACCGATTTTTGAGCATTTTTTTTTGCAGTCTAGTGTACAGAAAAAATAGTAAAAACTATATTTTCGCAAAGATTAAGGTAGTGACGATAGCCACATTAATTCTGCGTTCATAAGGCCATACATCATCATAAACGGTTCGGTAGAACTTGAGAAAACGTGGGCACCATTTTGAAAACCGTGCTTTCGAGATAAATGCGTTTAAAGTTTGAAATAATGTAAAAATTACTTGTAATTGTGAAGACATTGGTCGACAGAAAAGGCTATATCTTCTAAAGTTTATCGAATTTTTAAAAATCCTTTTGGGATAATATTTTTGAATATCTGAGCTAAAAA
Organism: Lordiphosa stackelbergi; assembly: GCA_018904235.1. Lineage (NCBI taxonomy): Eukaryota > Metazoa > Arthropoda > Insecta > Diptera > Drosophilidae > Lordiphosa > Lordiphosa stackelbergi. The sequence continues at coordinate 47,940 of JAEIFU010001013.1, forward strand.
TGAAAAAGAAATTAAAAAATTTGAAAAAAAAAAATTTCTACACCAGAAGAGGGCCTTAAAGGTATAATAAAGGGTCAGTCAAAGAGGCCGGTTCCGGACGGTGTAGTAATTTTGTTAAATCTTCCGTTATCTTATGGCTATTCATGCCTACCTACCATGACAGTGGTAAAGAAGCGCATTTTTGGAAGAATTGACGAATGCCCACCGTTAAACGATTGATTCATCATGTACCCATATGAGCCCTGCAAAAGTGGAGTCTAGTTTTTAAACCCTAGCAAATCCTGGTTTTTTAAAATCTGATTTTAAGAATGCAAGCATTAATATATAAATCAAGTAAGAAAGTCGGCCATGCCTGACTTTAATATACTCTACTTGCAGTAACAGTACTTTTTTATCATAGCTTGACCAATACATAGTGCATTTTTAAAAAAGACCAATAGATGGCGGCACTACTGTGACCATTGTGGCGGTCCCAGATCATCCTGCTCCAATCACAGATCCAGTTCATCTAACTGGTTCACACCGCCTTTCTGTGTTACACTCATTCTTACCGGCAACACGTCGTCTCCAATAAACTTAAACCTAATCTTTATACCTAATCCGTGTTTTAAACTAAGTAGTTAACTTGTCGTACACCATTTCAAAACAGACAAATGTGACCTTTAATTGAATATAACTTTTGGTCATAACTTGAGTATCGAGTAAATGAATATTTAGTTTGTGCAAATGTATGGAATATTATTATTTATGTCCATCATCATTTCTCATCCATAGTGAATATCTTAAATAAATAAATTCAACGATCGTACGGAGAATTTCATATTTTTTTGAGAGCTGATTGATACCTTAAATGGTTGTAAAATAAATGTTGCTACCGAAATTTAAAGTAATACCATTTCTTCTGTTTCTGTCGGTTTAATTTTTTTATGTTTTAGCTCTAAAAAAAATGGAAAATTGTAATGATGTAACAAAAGTATGGCCTAACTCGATTCGAATTTGTAATTACCTTTACTTTACCCCATCAAAGTGTATTATTGTAGTTTACACTTTCGCTTAGTGGATATCAATTGTGTTCCTTGGTCCTTGGTTGCTGTTGTTTCAGTGGTTTATGCCTTGTCTCTTGAGATACAGCACAACACAGTATGGGCCAGCCACTCCTCTGTGCTTATCCTTAACGGCGGTTTGGCAACTAAAACTATTTGCATGCTCGTCCTGCGTCGTCGTCGTCGTCGTTGTGGTGGTCGCCTCTCAAGGCTCTTGGGTGCTGAAGATGACGTCGACATAGTCGCAGGTTGTCCTGTGTGTTTGTAGGTAATTACAGTTTTCGCTGGCATGACAAAGGCGGCGTCTCGTGTGTTTAATTGAAATTAAGTTTTTTTCTTTCTTTTTTTTTTTGTTTTGCCGTGCCACTCTAATGTCTTCATTAAAGCTGAGAGCCTTTCAGAGGCTTCTGCGTTTTTTTTTAAACGAATTGCTTATGTGGAGCACCAACCAATTATTTGTAGAAGGCGTAAGGGGTGGGCGGGGGATGGGTAAATCGGAAATGAAGTTGGCTTGCAAATTGCTAAAAGCAACTGCCGCAGTCTTCTCATAGACAGCAACAATGACAACGGACAACAAATTGATATATATGGACAAGTCCGCGGATTGACAAAGCAGCTGCAGCGTAAAAACCCAACCATGTTGCCTGTCTGTGCCCCGCTCCTCCTGCCTCCTGCTCCTCCTCCTCCGCCTCCCACGGCTGTAACAAAATTCAACAGGAATAACATTTGCTGCCTGCTGCTGCCTGCCTGCTGCCTGGTGTTGTTGTCGCGAAAAGTGCATTTCGCGGGGCGGACAGGACACGGGGCGTATGAGCAACGCAGCATCCCCACTCATGCAGTTGTATGCAATTTTTTGCCATTTGCAACGATGGCTGACAGACGCCAGCCATCAGGCCTCATCCCTCATGGTAGGCGGAGCATTTTTGTATTTTTTGCCTGGTTTTTCAAACGCAAGCGCGCATTTTTAATGCAACAACAAAACTGCATATATCAGAGCGAGCCAGCGAATGTGCGAGCGAGGGAGAGGGAGGGAGAGCATCGATTCCCTTTATCATTTCCCTGCCAAATGCGGGTTTAGTGTTTTGTTTTTGTTTCCCTACATGGATGCATTTTTTGCCTCCTGGAATATATATATATAAAAAAAATATTACATATCGAAAGTTCAAAGTTCGGTTCTAGGACATCCGTTTGGCCTGTCCTTTGAGCTGCACTCACAGCATTTTGCATTCGTTTTGCTTGATTAATTAAACGAGAAATATGTTTATGGGCAGAATTCTCTAATGAATTATGCAGATCCCGCAGGAGAAAGAGGGAAAGAGAGAGAGAGAAGGACCGGCCATCTGTTGTCGTTTTGTGCAGCAACTGTACTGCTGCTTGACACTTGACAAAAACCCTTGGCCTCCACCCCAGCTGCCAAAATATTCTATATCTCTAGTGCTGCCTTCCCTCTCCCTCTCCCTTCAGCTGCCTAGCAGCATCGCTGATTGCATTTGCTGCAACACAATTTTTGTTGCTTTTGTTTTGGGGTTGCTGCATGAACTTTTGTTGTCGTGTGTCCCAAAATGCAGCTGCAGCTGTTGCCTGTCCGTCCCCCTTTCCCTGGCTTGTTTAGTTTTTCGCGCAATTTTCCGCGCTGCTTTATATAAAGCCCCGAACACGGGACCATCGTCCATCATGCTTTTAGGCAAATGCAACTGCAACTGCAGCTGCAACGCAATGCAGCGCTTTGGGGAATATGCAAATCAGCCATCAGCAAACCAGCAGCTGCCATGACAAAGGCTCTCCTCGCATCCGCATTCAAACTGCACACACACACACACACACAAAATCATCAAACTAAAAATGCCACCTCCATTGACTCTGCTGAGCCGTGCGCACCCAGGCCCAAGAGCTTGATTGATGCATTATGGGTTATTGGAAATTTTGCACGCTCATTAATTTGCGATCAAATTGTCTTTTCAACTAATTGCACCGCGCTCTAATGCGTTTTTAATGAAGATCGGTGGCAACAGGATACGGCCAGGTGCCTACGTTTGGTCAGAAAAATAGAAAACGAAAAGGCTTAGCCCATTTCGTCTGATTTGATACCCTTGCAAATGCTGGTATTGAAATTTCAGAGAATATTATAGTCTATTTCCACTATGCTAAGTGTGAAGGTGTGTCCCGGAAATCTTGATTTCAGGTTAAAGCTATTTGACTTTATATGTGAACGGGTACAAATATACCCGCCTACAAGATTAGATGACTAAAGTTGATCGATTTGAAACCGCCTGCTCAAAACCAAGTAGATTTAATGCGTACGGTTTTCCTTCCAAATGATTTTTAATAGCGTTTAATAGCGTTCCAGAGTTCCTGAGTAGGAACATCCAAAAAGTATGTATGTAACAGACGTGTACAGTTAGAATAGGGCTAATATTGAGACCACTTGTGAATAAAGTGATTAAGTTCAAAATTCTCGTGAGTGCTACCAACTATTTTTGAGGTTTTTTTCAGGAACGCTGCGGAAGGCAAAGGTGAGTTCGAGAATTGTAAAACTTGCACGGGATATTAACGACGTGTTCCGTCCCATTCCCGAGAAACCGCTGACCCTTAGTAAGACACGTAGTGCTGTGCCGCACTCCTTGTGCTCTGCCCCCCGCAGGACATGAAGGGTATTAAACGCGGGCGGTGAGACTGTGTACTGCATTAACCGCTCAGCCTCTAAGCCTGCCTTAAGCTTGTACTACCCACTATCCTAGGGTATATCTTGGTGGCATAAAGTTCAATGGTAGAGGATCTTTAGAAGAAAATCCGATCCTCCCATCGCCCTATCATTCCCAATAGTCCCGCGAATTACAAATTTCTTGTACGACCCCGGCCGGAAAAACTTCGTTACAAGTGGCGCCCGAGCAGGGAGCGGTTATGAGCGTAGCGTGTGGTTATGCCGCCCGGGGCGGAAGTCGACTTAGCCGCCCCCTCCCTCTTGAATCGTTCTACATTTTAAACTTCTTTCTAAAATTAAGTTATTCTTATTCTTTGCATTCAAAACTTCTCTGTAACATAAAGGGACGTAAGCAGGATTTTGATTAGGGATGACAAAGACCTAAATTGTTCGAGGGGTATTATTTTGCTAAAGTTGCTATCATAGACATTGTTAAGTATTATTGGAAAAAATTCTTTAACTGTGGGATATATAAGAAGAATGCGCCGCAGGCGAAAATTTTTTCGCAAATGCCGCGGAATCGTTTTTACATACCTCCTTAACCAAAATTTAAATAAAAATTGACTTCGATGGACCGAAACAAAAATTATTTCGAGGTCGAACATAGTTTTCTGGTTTGATAGCAAATGCGTTTCGAAATTAGCTTTCATTGTAGTCTGCCTGCAGAGGTTTTTACTGGTGGCTGATATTATTGGACGAGTTGGACTACGTTTTTTGGAAACATAACATAACCCAAACTGTGGAAGTCAATCCGTTCGATTTCAGTGGCAAAGATGCTTAAGTTTAGAAAGAGAACATGAGATGGTCCTGCTCATTGGGCGCCATTATGACCTAAGAAATTGAAAGTTGTCCAGTATAGTATTGTAAACCCCAAAAAATTCGGAAAATATCGCGAAATCGATGGATCGCGAACTATGAAGAATTAATGTGAAAATATTATTTGGTGTTTGTTAATTGTTCTTTTATAATTGACACTATAAATTTGTGTTTTTTTCCATGTAACAAAGGATTAAATAACTCATTCTGTATTGATTAAAAAGTATATTTGAAAACAACTTTCTGATTTTGCTCATAGGATAGAAATTTTTGGTTTTTAATATGGAAAATGTGGTTTTTTATGAAGAAATCGATTTTTTTAATTATTGTTCAGTTGACACAACATTTGTTTCATAAGAAATTTTCAAAGCATACTACAAATCTGCGCCCCCCTGTATACGCCCTTGATAACATAATCAATATATTGGAAGGGCTTGATAGGAAGAAGCAGGATGAAATAGTGGAAGATATGGAATCCCCAACATCTTTGATTAAGTCAAACACAAGGTCTAAAAACTGCAGCATTTTTGACTCCGTCCATTGTAGACCACTGATCTTTAATCCCTTTAAACTGACTCGTAAGCTTTCAAAAATGCATTCAAGAAATATTTATTTTATTACTAGATCTTGAAGTGCAGAATCTTGCAACGTTCTCCATGTTGAAATAACAGCAGATTCTAAATAACCTTCAGGAATACCACTATGTATTAATTTAAGAGAATAATCAATATACATTTTGTAATTATTTGCCGCCCCTGAAATTTGCTGCACCTGAAATTTGGCGCCACCAGCCGCCCCTAAAAATTTCCCCCGCGCCCCCCCCCTTCCTTTCCCCCCTGGGCGGGCCGCCCCCCCCCCCCCTCTTGAGCCCATACGCACGCGGGAAGAAGGTGTAAGCCTCCGCAAAGTCCAACAACATTGAATATTGAACCCAAATGTGCTTAAACCAATCGCCCACGCAGACCCTGACTACAAAATGTCGGGCTTTGTGCCCAAACAGTGTGCCCGTATTTTGTCTAGAATACTTGTTATAAATCTGTTCTAAAAGTGTAATGCAAATTCAAACAGATTGTCATTACTTCAACCAAAAGTAAGACCACCATTTTTTTTGATTCGAGAGTTAGCTACGAAAAGCTGCAATCGACTCCTAAAACGCTGAGGGTAGGTTACCAGATAAGCTGTTCTTACCGACTCCTAATTGAAAACTGCCGGACTTCCTCTACGCAAGCTAGTTTGTAGTCTCATACAAGTTGCAGTTTACTGAATGATACGTTGGCGGGAAAAATACTTTGTTTTCGAGCAAGTAACTTCATAGTTTTGATCTCCTTCGTCGATGAACCCAATACAGTGGGGCAACCCATGAAAAGTTAAATTCACAAGTTGCTGACGCCAGCTTCATTGGGCCACGATATGTCGACAAACAAGTGCTGGTAAATATCCTTTCGTAATCATTGTTGTAAAGCTCCACCATCAAAGATTCCAAATATTGTTAATATTTTTCGAAAGATGCACTGCCTCCAGAGGAGCCCAAATGAAACAACACTGCGTACAAATCAATTGGATTTGATTTTTGAATCCAGTTGTTACAAAACTTCGTATCTTTATCAATTCCAGCAATAATCCGAATTGTTCCTAGTTACGCTCAAAATTTACTTAAAACGACGCTCGTCAAATGAGGTGAGGATGTATTTCGCCCACTAATGGTTTTGGGCACTTTAGAGATACCTCCTCGACGGCAAAAATATATGCTAGCGACATCGTCCATAAAGTCATCCAACAACTCATCATTGCGAAACAAGCTGGTTTGGTGGACATACATCTGCAAAAGTCGACAACAATTAAACGGAGAACACAGTAAAATACGCACCTTCAATCATTTCAACTTCACGATTCAATTCACGTACTTCCCATTCAAGAAGAATATCTTTAATGCAATTTTAGTTGGCATGTTGTTTTGTCACCAAATCTCGAAAACATAAAAGGGGGAATGTCAAACGTAAAAATTTGTGTACAAGGGTGCTCACGATGCTAGTCAGGCAAAACTGCTCAAGGGCCTATGTGTCAACAAGTGAATACCCTAACCAAGGTGAATTTACTATAAGGTGACGTACTCACCACATGTGCTCTCTGTCGAGGGGACTTTTGAATTTTATTTTCAATTTGACAGTATGAACACAGATGAGTGAAATCTAGATAACAGGTTTGCTCGGTGCCTCTTCGCTGCCAGCTGCGCTGCTGTGGCGCTCAGGTTCGATTCTCGCCCTGTCTTACTCTATCGCGGTTGTATTTTGTCTGCGCCAATTGATGGCTGATGGGTTGGAGTGAACAGAGTTCAGAAGGTTCGACTCCCTCACGAAGACGGTTCGAGTTCGTGACGAAGACTGAAACTGAACTGGGTTCGACCGAGCAAAGCTGTAGTCTAGATATTTGATGGTCGTTGGAGAGAGGTTGTGTAGCGCACGGTTTTTTATTGTTTTCTTTTTTCCCTCAGTACCAGCTCCTGCAGGTGTTGCTGCTATCAGCCATAGCAGAGCACTGCTTACGGCTCATCGATGTTTTCGATGTTTTAGCAAAACATCGATGTTTCCTAAATCACTTTCTTTATTGAGATTATAATAATAATGTAAATAAATTTGATAAATTATAAAACCAATGTCTCTTCTAGGGCTCCAGATCAAATATTTATTTTGAGTCTTTTTAAAATTATTCAAATTGTTACGTTTCAAATTCTTTGACATTAAGGACCAGCGACCGACAGGGTCTGTCCTTTTCTATTCAATGACCTTTCAGAAGCTGTGGATGTTGCTGAAATACATAAATATTTTTAAGCCACCTATTTTAGAGTGCTCTGACACTTGAACGGACTTAAGATCACTTCCCATTTGTTGTAAGTTTCGCTGCATCTCCCATATTAGTGAGATTATTATTTTCTCCCAGGAAATTAGCAAGTGGCATCTTAAATAAAAAAACAGATAAGGATCTCCTGAAGAATTTCTGGTAGGTTTCTATTTAGCAGGGCTTTTGGAGATGCTTAGAGTTTTTGGGTAAAATTTTGGATAAATGGTCAGACAGCGGTATAATTTGCTTTATTTTAAAAAATATAAACTATTCCAGCGATTAGCGACATATCGAAAAAATGCCATAAATTATTTATGGTGTGGACTGTTTAGTTTTTGGCAACAGTTCAAAGATACCCACGAATACTTAAAATCACGTCATTAGGGCTGAGAAGTCGAAGGATTACTTGAACTAAAAGGTTTTTGTGTGTGTTAAAATCATGGAAAATTTGTGAGTTTTAATAAATCACACGCTTTTGATTGTATCTAATGTAAATGGTTGAGCATCAATTGCATTCATACACAATAGGTTTTTAGTCAATTCCTCTTTTTTATATTTGCATATGGTATCTTGACAGAACACAAATTGGTCATCTTATCTTTATTAAGGACAGTAAATTTTACAAGAAAATAGTCTGATCGATGTTTTGTTCATGTAGGGTTGCAAAAACATCGATGGTGAAAAAAATCATCGATGTCTGCAGCTTGGATAAAAACATCAGTGCATCGATGTTACCATCGATGTTTCTCCAGCTCTACAGAGCAGGCTGGAGAAAAAGCCAAAAATAGATGATAGCGAACTGACGGATGCCTCTATAAGTACATCTCAGGCTATATAATTAGAAGATTGTCTTTGGACTGCGCCGACAAAGAAAACAATACATTCACTTATGTTGAATTGGTATCAGCAAGAGGGCTGAAGAAGTCACCCCCATTCGTGGCCAAAATAAAAAGGCTTAAGTCAGTATTTAGCAAGTTCAATGGCAACAATATTTGTTGAAAACCATTTTTGCAGGCCCAAATGATAAAGAAGTGTTGATAACATTAAACTAGATCCAAAACGAAAGTATTTTTTTTTTTTAAATGCGAATAAAATTTCTTCAGAAAAATTTAAATAAAAAACTAAAACTGCAAAACCCCCCCCCCCCCTGATTAGACACAAAAATTGTTTAAAATATTAATATAGTACTTTGATTCATGTATTGTAAAACTTTTATTTTATTATACGTTAAAATATTATAATTTGTTTTGAATTATTTCATTTTGTTGTTAGCCCAAATATTTCAGCTGTCTGTTAAGCTCAAACAATAACAAACGAAGTGTGCCTAGCATTTTTCCTCTCAGAGCAACTGTTAAATGTTTTAGAGAGCCGACAGAGCGAGTTGAAAATAATAGAGGACCCCTCACCACATCGGAATGCGTCACCTTATAGTAAATTCACCTTGACCTAACTTTTACTGTAGTATCTACCTCTCTGTGGCCCAGTGGTTAGTGTGCTGGACTGCTGGGCGGAGGTCGTGGGTTCGATCCCGCCTCTGAGCATCTAATAATAAAAAGTTTTTTCTTTCTTTAGAAACTACTTTTACACATACGGTCACCTTCACCAGCTTAGTGGCGCCAGCTGTGAAGTAACTAGTCAGGAAAAAGCAATTTTTCTCAAACTTTGCCGTTCGGATCCGGCGTTAAACTGTAGGTCCCTTTCTCTTGTGCGAAAATTTAAAGCACACACGCCAAGAGAGATTCAGAGAAGCGGCAAAGCCCCGTTGAGGAGCTGTATGTGGTTACCTTTACCTATCTACCTCTCTCTCTTTGTTGAATGAAATGCGAGGTTGGTTTTTTGTAAGTGGTGGGAAGGAAGGAGGTTCACTGTTTTTGCCCATTGCCGAGAACCGCTCATCCGATCTTTATCATTACTAACAATCACTAAAAGGTACAAACCCTCTATCTTGAAAGCTGTGGAAGACATGATATTTTTTGGCAATATTTAAAATAAACTTGATCTGCCTGCAAGTATAAGAAGTTTATGTTCAATACATGTCAAACCTTTATCTATTAATTTATCTTTGAGATCTGTTTGTTCGTACGATCCAACGGACATGGCTATATAGATCGGCTGTTGATGCTGATCGAGAATATATAGGTACTTTATAGGGTGGGAAATAATGCCTCTCCCTGTTACACATTTTTGCACACAATTAGTATACTCTTGTTACCTTCGGTACAGAGTATAAAATTCACATTTAAAAAGTAATAGTGTTGCAGGCGAGTACGCTGATCCAGTACCGAGTAATGTGGTTCCTAAGGCTTATATTTCCTAAGTTAATACTGAGTTAACTTCATCAACTGAATATTTATATTCCTAAGGCTTGACATGCTGCTCATAATTTTGAATTTACTTCTTTTGTTAGGCCTGCTTTTTATTTTAAAATTTATTTCAATAAATGGAAATATACTTGCATATTTTCGGTGTTATTGATCGGATCTTATTAGTATAGTAGTATAGTATATATATATTTTTGAACATTTAATAAATAGTACATCGTTAAAGTAACTGGCTTTACAAAGTTTATTACAAAATATTTAAAAAGAAAAACAGACTTGACTACACAGCCGCAGAATAAAAAAAAATGAACGTATTTTTAAACTTGTTCATGAATAAAACCGTCTGTTGAACTGTAATTTAAATTGCTAGGTAAATTGGGTTAATTTACTAAGTCTCCATTAATGATACCAACGATATTTTGTAGCTTCCTGAATAAATGCTGCCAATGCCGCCCCAGCTCTCTCCATTTAATACGTTTAGTCTCCTCTGCTGATAAAATGCTTCGATTGAAGTGAAGCAACCGACACTCTGCTAGTATGGGGCAAATTGACAGAAACAGTTGGATGTCCTCTCGTTCTCTCAGATTACAAAGACTACATTCCAGAGATCCAACTTGCCTGTATGGATTGTATTGAAGATAGCGTTTCGCACTCAGGCTCTACAAATTGCACTAATTCGGAAATGCCCAAATCATCGTTAAAGTAATTCCGATCACCCAGATTATGCAAAGTGATTTGTACATTAAGCGCTTGTTACTGGCTCTGGCCTGGTCTAGAAGTATTCCCTTTCCACTTCACTAATATTGCTGATGATTTCCTCATGGGGTTCTCAGTTTTATGACGCAGTTGCAATCATTTGCCAGTTCCTTCCCTTCTAAAGCATCTGTTTCGCTATGACTTCAGCATCCTTGTATCGGACATTTTCATAACTTTTTGACGCATATAGTCGATGGGTCGGTATGCGCTGCATCACCAGTCGTCAGTGTAGTGATGGGAGCACACTCGCAATATTTGATTCTGATACGGTAGTTTGGGTAAATAGAAAATATAGATGAATTTCGATTCGAATTCGACTCTGGATTCATAGTCCATATAAGATATTTTCGAACCTCGGGAACAGCAAAAGGAATTTTGCATTTCCGCAGGCCATATTTGTCAATTATCAGTAGGCATTTTGTTTGATGATTTTAAATGAATTTTAAAATCAAAAACAAAAATTATTAATTATTACTAAACTGCTTAGTTAAATTGTTAAGCCTACTATTTATAAAAAATGGAGTTCAAGAGATAAGAAAGATTCTGGGCGGTGAAAACTTTTTTTTAAAGATCCCTTAAATTAGTGCTTCAAGGAATCAGGCACCCTTTAGAGAATTGATTAGATATTTTGATCTTCTTGTATCTTTGGCCAATTCAATTTCCTTTTTTTTTCTTCAAAAAATAAACTTTAAATTAGTTATTCAATTTGATTTGGCCTTCAATTGATTTAGCAATAAATAGTGAGGATTTGATCATGACGTTACAATCGCTGATAGTCCAATTGGAAATGGTTTATGGTCTGTCACCTTTTGTTGTTGCATCATTTCATAGTTGTTGTTGTTGTTCTTTTTTTCAACCTGAACAAACAAAATCCGCTATGGAGAGCAGAACTCTCTAGCACTTTTCAGCGTCATTTCCCCAACTGGTGAGCTCATTAATTAATAATGAACTAACGGCTGACCGAAGGGGGACACTCTGACTGACCGCAGCAGGTGGCAGTCAGTCAGTACCCACAACTGTGATGGACCTTTGGCATGTGTCCAGAACAACTTATTAATCCATAAGCTATCTGGGCAATTGCTTTATGTATATGAGTATAATACACGTCATGCATGCACCCAATTCCTGGCTGGCGCCCAAAAGCAAATGCAAAATGCAAAGTCAATAACCAATAAATGTGGGGGAGGGCGGAGGAGAGCGGGCGAGGGTAGGCCTAAGCGGTGGCCCATACCAGGCGCCAAATGCGTAGGATTAAATGCATTCGCTGCTGCCTAGTTTTATGTACAAATGCAGCTATGTAGTTGCTGCTGCACTGCCCTCTTGGAGGCTCTATATGTGCATATATCGTGCATATATATCAAATAAAAAAAGTGTTGCATACGCGCAGGGGCAACCAGAAAAAAGTTTTAGGTTTTTTTTTTGTTTTTGCGCAAATGAAAACGAAAAAATTGCATTTTCTATGCTGCCAAGTGTGTGTGAGTGTGTGTGTGTGTGTGGAATACGAAATCAAAACAAAACATGGAACTCCGAGGGTGGCGTCCAGCAACAATGCACAGCTAGGAGCAACAGCTAACAGACCAACTCCTGTGTGTGTGTGTGGGTGTGAGTGTGTGGGATGGTCAAAATGGTCTGGTAGGGGGAGTTAGGTACATTTTAGGCTCGATAAGGGGATTTTTGTGTGCAACTGCAGCAACAACTCAGGTCTCTGAGCTGTGGGGTGCGGGGTGTTGCATACTTTTTGGTGTTGTTTGACTTTTAGGCGCAGCAAAATGCGTGTTGCCCACTTCCTGTCCAGTGCATGTGCAAGTGTGTGTGTGTGTGTGTGTGGGTGGGTGGGTGGGTGTGTGTGGTATGTGCATTGTCGCTGTCGTCGCGCTTTGTTTTGATTTTTCGCGACAGAGCGCGCGTTGTGCTGTCTGTGTGTGTTTTTGTGGATTTGTTCTGCATTGCATATGTGCGCCCATTGTGCACATGTGTGTGTGTGTCAGTGTGTGGGCACATACATGTACATTAGTTGCTGTTGCCACACAGCCAAAACCAAAAACGACGAGGACAATTCGGTTGGCGTCGCTGCTTTTGCCCATTGAATTTTTTTCGCTTTCGCGCCCGTCCAGCGGCGGCCACTTTCATCACACTCCTCCGCCTCCGCCGCCGCCTCCGCCACGTTTATCCCGCAGTTCATAATCAACGCAAGCTGCAGCGTCGCCATCGACAGCATCAGCTTCAGCAGAGACGGCGCTGGCTCCGGCTCTGGGGCCCCGTCATCGTTAACAAAAATTTTTGCACAACATTGCAACAGAAAACAGCTAAACGCGAAACAAGTTGCGGCGTTTTTTCTGCTCCTCGGGTTCCTTGTCCTGGGCGCAAAAAGGCTGGCCACGCAGGCAAATTAGTAGGCAGTGCCAGGCAGGCAGTCGGCAGGCAGGTCGGCAGTTCTCGCAGTCTTCGCATAAATCACAACTCACAGAGACACCCCAGACCAGACCCAAAACACCAGACACACAGACCAAGAAAAGAGAGTGCAAAGAAGTGAAAGTGAAAGTGTCTTGTGAAAAAAAATCCAATCCTCCCTCCAGCTGCTTTCGGTTTTCTTCCAGTTTCGGTTTTCCATGTGCCCCGCAATGATGCCGCCGTCGCCTTTGATCGTCTTCAGTGCCACATTGTTGGGGCAGCAGCCGCAGCTGCAGCAGAAGCAGCCACGACAGCTGCTCAGCTCAGCCATGCCATCTTGAATGTCCTTCGACCCCGCCCAACCCCGTCCGCCATGTAAACGCCGGCATTATCATGTGAAGCCAGTTTTTTCTTCGTTTTCCACATAAAAACCCAAAAAAACAACAACCAGCCAGCCAACAACAAATAACCAAATAGACAAAGTAACATTTTTACCAACTTAACGATAATAATCAGCGCAAGTCTAAGCAACATTTCGTTCGTCTCAAAACACACACACACACACCAAAGCCAGAGTCAAAGTCAAGAGAGCCAACCCATAACACTAAGCAGGCAGCCATCAGAAAGTAACAAAGTAACTTCCAGTTTCCGTTCCGCACCGATTCCGATTTGAAGCAAAATTAAAGCGTCTGAATTTGATCACGTCTCGTCCTCCAAGTTTCGGTCACACGTTCGGTCGACAAAACCAAATCTCGTTTTCTACAAATTCAGACGTAGATCCTTAGTTGATTTAACATTTAAATAAAGCATTTTGGCGTAAAACACCACCTTTCGGTAAAGAGAGAAAAAAAAAGTAAATGAAAAAAGAAAAATTTTGACAAAAAAACCTACGAAATTACCTGATAAATTTTTGAAAATTCACAAAAAAAAAGAAACACCCAAAAAATGAGCAAAATTATACAAATACAAAATTTCTTATAATTATTTACTAAAAAAAAAACAAAGAAAAATAAAAAACACCCTCAAAAAAGAACCTAAAATTACCTTATTAAGCGAACTGAGACAAGACAAAGCGAAAACCAAAATTAAAGAAATTAAACGGAATATCAAAATAAATTGTTGTGATGTGATATTTTTTCGAAGTATTTTAATTTAAGGGTAAGTACAAAAAACGAAACTACTTTTAATCGTTTACCAAAGGAATTAAGATCGTATAAGGAGTCAATTATACTGTAAGAGAAGCCTCCTAAAAAGTACGCAGTAAAACCTTTAAAACATTCTTTAAGCAAAAGACATTTGAATTCATCATAAATTATCGAATTCTTTATACATTTACAATATGAGAAGGGCATAGATTATGTTGGTATTTTGTTTAAAACTTAGCGAGCAGTGGGAACATTTGAAGGATAGCTCTGACGAAAGTGTAGGTGATTCCTTAGACTGAGTGGTTGTTATGGAAATTAATTTAAATTTATAATGACTTTCGAGGTTTATCTATTTGTAGCTCTCTTCTCTTTGGCGCTCTACACTCACAAAATAATCAAGAGCTTTGTACTTGAACCTAGTACAAAAGGTTTCAATAGAACGGCAACCACGAAAATACTTGATTCAACTACCAAGATCGTATTTTAAGCAAGGCTGTCAACTGTTTTTTTCTTTCTAAATTGGAGTTTATTTTCTGAAAAGACTTTTTTTCTTCTGTATAGGCCTTTTTTAAGACAAAGACTTTAGATTCTACGTAATTCTTCTAAAAGCAATGATTACCTTCTCCAAATTTTTCAGAAAATTTTTCAGTAAAATTTTGCTTCCCTCAAACTAATAGCGTGTTGCTTATAATTTTTCGCACAAAACAGTTTAACGTCGAATCCTTACCGCAAAGTGTGAAGCTTTTAATGGTTCAGGTATGAGCTCCGTACAAGAGCCTAAGAGTGACCTCATCGTTTACTCGTCATGCGTCGAAAATAACACAACTTTAGAAGCGTATAGAATCGCGAAAAAAAAAAGATTTGGATTCTGAAGAATTGATTCTACTTTAGGAAGTATTGCTCAAAATTATTATAAACAATGCATGAAATAGTGAAGCGTTAATACGTAGAGGTTATTTCTTTTCAACAAGTCAAAACTCCCATCAGATCCCACTCTCAAACAAATAAGACATTGTTGTTTAGACAATTTTTTAAAACATAGCCAAAAATTAGCTGCGGATACTGCCAGATTTAGTCTCGGTGATGATTTTTGTGCCACATTTGCCGCTACATAATATATATACACTGCTCGACAAGCACTCTCCCCTCAATTCACCAAACCAACTTTTTCTAAAGTATTTTGGCCCCCTGAGCACGAAAATCGATTTAAAAAAAAACTGGTAAATAGCTATCGAGATATTATCGATAAACTTGTTTTTCGATGTTACAGTCAAATCAAATACGTTTTCGAAGAAATTATACGCCATATTGATTCTGTCATTTTGTTTTCTGAGTTTTGACTTTGAATTCGTGATCAGCGACCCTGAAACCCTCGAGTGCAGTCTTTCAGTCAAATCAAATATGTTTTTGAAGAAATTGTCCTCCATATAGGACCCACAATTTTATTCTTCTAAATTTTAACGAGTACAGTACTTTCAGCCTGATAAAATAATTTTGGACTTTTGGCCGTCTCTTTATTTGTTTCTTCCCCTCCCCCCTCCCCACACACCAGCCCGAAACAGCTGCAATTGAATTTTTGGTGTTGATCAGTTTAACACAACTATAACAAGTTATTTTAAGAGCTATTTTACAATAAAAATCAGAGATAATTTTTCTTTGGTATAAAGAGTGTAATTTTTATGGTTTCCTCACTGAAGCACACTTTTTTAAAAAGTTATCGTCATCTCTGAAAATGCAGAATCCTGTCCACATTGTGTTGCTTCGACATTTTACATTTAAACAATTTACAAAAATGAAGCTGTCAACAAGGTAACAAATGGAAACGAATATATTCAATTTGAATTTATTGCGGTGCAATTTAATTCAATTTAGGCAAATTTCAAATTTTTGCCATTGGGCGCGCTTAGTAGTGATGACCACTTCGTCAACTCTAAAAAACCTGGGCAAAAATGATCGATTATCGAGTAGAAACTATCGAGACTCAGAATGGCTAACGAGTAATGCGACTACATTTTTCTCAAAAATTGCACTTTTGGTCAGCCCTCTCAAGGGCCCATAAAATTTTGTATTAGGGGAAAATGTACATTATGCCCAAAATAAGAAAATCAAAATGCAGTTTAGTGAGGGCAGCACATTAGAATGAACTACTTGTTATACAAAAAATAAATCAAGAAAAAATGTTGTTCCATTTATTAGAAGTTCAAGAAAACCTTGTCTGTTTAATAAAACATTTTTCCAAAAACCAGATCAATTTTAAAATAAGGCGATTTTATAAAATTCATGCCAAATTGCAGTCGTTTAGTTTCTTACTTCATTATTCAAAAACAACTCACATTAAAAAGGGGCACTTTCCTTTAATATTTAGAAAAATTATACTGAAAAATAAAAAATAGGCTTGAGCCCTTCAGAGCAGCGACCATAACGCGTACGGAGAAAAAGAAGGAATACAACATGAGTTTTATGATGAATGAGTAATATCAGGCATTCCTTCTCTTTTTTTCTTTAGAAATATAGCTTTTTACATCCGGTCACCTTCACCAGCGGTAATCTAGCCTGAAAAAGCAAATTCTCAAACCTTGCCGTTCCGATTCGGCGTTAAACTGTAGGTCCCTTTCTCTTGTGCGCAAAAATTTAAAGCACAAACGCCAAGAAATTGAGAGAAGCTTGGTTTTGGCCCCATTGGAAGAGCTGTATAGCCTATTTTACGTTTTTCAATATCAGACAATGCACCCCACACATTAAACACAACAATTATTCCCACCCAAAAACACCGAAAAGCTTTTCTAACAATTTTAGAAATTAGTTTTGTCAAAATTGTGAAATGCCTTAGAAAATAGAAAAAGTGTTCTAAATTTAAGGGAGATTTTAGCCGGTGTTTCCTGTTGGAATTCACAAGTGGTTATGGCAGAGCTGGTATAAAAAGAACAGCTGCTGACTGTTAGGTAGGCAAAGACCGCTGAAGATTGCGCTGTGATTGATTTCGAGATAGCGCATTACAAAAATTTATATCTATACACCAGAAGTTTGCAACGCATAGAAGGAACTCATCTCCAACCACATAAAGTATATATATTCTTGATAAGCATAGTAAGCTGAGTCTATTGTCAGTCTGTTTATACGCTAATTAGTTTCTTAGGCCCACCGCACACAGACAGCGGGCGGAGCAGCATATCAGCTTTTTAACGCACAGAGCACATATAGCCCGCACACCAACAGCTGATATTGTTGCACAAAATGCGGGGGCCTTAGTTCTTATATTTGGCACAAAAACCTCTTTGACTTACGCTGCTAATGTGCCGGGGTCGGATGACTACTTCTTGCAGCTGCAATAGAAATTTTCGGTCGGAAAATGGGTTCCAGTGAGAAAAACTTTTTTGTTTTCAATATTAGCGATCTTAAACCGGTTCATGGTTAATATCATATGTTTTTAAGCTTATCTGCAATATGTAATTTGGGCGAAATCGCTAACCTTTGTAGCCAGCTTTTTTAGAGTTGAAACTTCGCACAGACGAGGTTACCTTTACTTTCTCGTTTTACTTACTTTACGGGGATTTGAACTTAGGTCCTTGAAAAGACTGAACACACACACAGACGACGGGCTTAGCTTATTCGGCTTCTGATGTCAGAAACCAAACTTTTATAGCCGAAGACACACATTCGGATGGCACGGAGCTTATTACACCAGCATATTACAATGCCAAGTCAGAAAGCACTGGCAATGCGTCTATTTCTTTCATCCAGAAAATTGAAGGGGTCCGGATCCAGGGTAAACAACGACGATAGTCTCAGTGTCATGCAAGCATGTAATTCTTCCTTCAAACTAAATGTGCGACATCAAATCGCACGCCATTTATACCTTAAATTGCTGCGATACAATACGAGCTGTGTGCGGACTGCCTCAAATTTGCCGTTTTTAAAAATGAGCTGCATTTCAGCAAGCTCTCCATTCTTTGCATTTGCACCTTTTTCTTTGTTGAATCTGGTCTTTACAACTTTATTGCACAATTTGCTCAGCGATTTCTGCGTATCAACTTTAAGAAAATAAATTTTAAACATTTTGCTTACATGTCCAGAGCACAAGAAACCGAACCGTTACTCGCAACCGTGTGACCAAAGGCTGAAACAAAAATATCTCCAAAAATATTCGATTTTCGATATATCGCCTTGGAAAAATATACGATATTCGCAATTTTTTGGCAAAAATATCGATATTTCGATATATCGTAGTGAAGGTAAACTCGAAATCATTAGAAGCATGAAGCCACACGAAAATTATATTCAGTAAAAGAAGTTGCCTCAATATTAACTTAGGAAATCAAAGCCCTAGGAACCACATTAATTGGTACAGGGTATTTTGCTGGGGGAGTATTCGACCGCAACACTCTTATTTATTTTTATCTTGTAATGATTGTTTGGCACGAGATTATGTCAGGCATAAAATAAAACACATTTCTCCTTTTTCTCTCCGATATATTTTGAACCCCATCGGGAGAATCGGGGAAAGCACATATCTTAAGCCGGCCAAAACAGTCATTATTAGATGCAACAAAAGGTCACCGTTCCCAACTAATATCGTTTATTTCTTTTTGTTTAAATGATTTGTACCAAATAATATTTACATTACATTTTAATATATCTTGAATTTTGGTATGTTTTGGGAGTTTTTGGTCTTATCTTATAATTTTTTTAATATTGTCAATTACTTTATATTTAGATCTCTATATTTCACATATTTCAAAGATGTTAACGATTTTCATATAAAAGTATATGAAATACTGATGATTGCGGTTTACCACTTCCATTTTCGCGAATCGCTTAATATTGATTTTGTTAATAATGTTGCCAGGGATGCAAACCGATTTTAATCGAATCTAAGCAATACGTATCGAACTCCCAACACGTTCTAGTAAACTGTATAAGGGTTAGGCCCTTTTTAAAAATCACGTCCGGTCAATTATTTTCGAAGTTATACAGATATTTGTAAAGACATATCAGTGCTGTCAAAACTTTAAACTTGTTTCTCTCAAAACTAATAAATATTATTATTTTATTCACTAGATTTACTATTAAATTACGCATTTTTAAATTTGAATGATTTCAAGTGAACGGTTAAAAGAGTGTAAGTTTTCGACTTGTGAAACATGCGCCGATAAATATACTCGATAACTTTTTTAAATAATTATCTTTTTTTATTTTCATTTATTTTATTTCAGTATTCATAAGTCGATCAGAAAAAAATCATAAGATATTTTCCACATTTGTGATCCGATTCTTAAGTGTTTTAAAACTGGGTCTTTAAAAAGTATTTAAAAATCGGACTTGATTTAAGTAATATGAAACTCGTTGTTTCGTGGTTTAGTTAAGGGATCCGAACCAATGGCAGCAGCTTCAAAATTGGTTCAGAATAAGAAAAAAGAAAAGTAAATGCATGTTTGTAATTTTCACAAAATATTTATGTCGACCCGAAAAAGAGGCAAAGGTGGTACGTTCCAAACAAGTTTACACTTGATCAAATATTAACATGGACATTCAGCCAGTTTAATCTTGAATACACAGAGAAAACAGTAAGAGTATTGCAGTCGAGTGCCCCCACTGCAAAATACCCTGTACCAGGTAATGTGGCTCATATGTGTTTGATTTCTTATTATAAAAATTTATTTCTCAATAAATGGGGCATATCTCAGGTGATATTGCTTGAATCTTATTAGTATACAGACTAGATAGATAATGTGCCTAACTTACTAGATCAAACTGAAAAATTGTGACAGTTTTTTGTGGTTAAAAGGAGAAGGGGAGGAATTTGCCAAGTATGAAGCAAACTTGATCTGGGTATACACAAACATACATGCGAAAATTTGTGGATCTATCTATAATAGTCTTCTGAGATCGTCGCGTTCTTACAGACAGACGGACGCACAGACGGATATGGATGTATCGGCTCGGCTGTTGATGCTGATCAAGAATATAAATAATTTATCAGAATGATTTTTTGTCGTTTTTTTTTTTTAAGTTTTATTTATTGTTATCGGTAATAGCTGCCTTCTCTCAGAAAATAAAAAAAAATGTCTTTCGATGGACCAGGAATTAATAAGATTTTTCATTATAAAAAATTAGCTGCCTGCATTGTTTCTTTTCAACCGAACTTAAAAATATGCAGTTTTTAAATACATAATACAAAATATTTGCGTTAGCTTTTCGGCAATGTCAAATAAATAATGAAAAATAAAATTTTGAACAACTTACCCGAAAAATATAAGGTCATTGCCTGGTAGCAAAGATTTATGATATTATAGATGTTTTAGCATGTGAAACAAAAACGATTGTTTTGGGGCGTGGACATTGGATGCAAATTTTGTGTGTCTCGCTGCCTGTACGAGGAAACATATATTGAAATTTGGCTATACGTTTTCAATTAGCTATACATATGAGATGCGGTATCTATATATGAAGTGTCTTTGCTAGTAGTCAATTTCGGTGGTAAGAGGTTTTTCATAAACTCACATCCACACAAAACATGAAAAGGATCTAGCGGTAGGTAAAGATCGAATTACCACATTTGGCCGCAGAAAATAAAAATATTTCAAACTTGTTACCAATTTTTTTCCACCAGCAAATTCAAGAACACAGACCGCAAAACCTGCAAGTCGCGCGAAAGATTCTAAAATTATCTATCCACAATCCGATCAAACCATAAACATTGAGCTGTTCCCACAGACAATAATTTGATGAAACTTTTGTAAAAATGGGCCAAATTAGGGTACTTTTCGGGTTTATCTGATCAACTTGTAGTAGTTTTTGTTTTAGGACATGAAAAATCAGCATACATGGCTATTTAGCCAAGTTATCCCTTAAAATTTCGTCAAATTATTTGCCAGTGAGTCTCAGCCTTAAAAATATTGCATTTTTTTTATCAATGGCAGTTGATTTAAAACATACCTCTACTTATTTTTCTTTGTAATTGATGATTTATTTTTTATTTATTTAATAATTTCTTTTACAAAATAAAATAAAGTTATTTTGAATTATCTACTGTGTTGATTAACGGTTTCGTCCCCAGTAATTCAGCTTTTTAGATTCAATGGGGGATTGATTACTTTAATCCCCTCCCCTATTCACGCCACTGAATTTGAATTTATTTTTATATGGGATAAAATTGCTAAGAAAAATATTATTTTTTTCTTGGTGTATAAAAACTCGTACTCCAACCAAAATAACAAAAAAAATCAATTTGAAGGGAAGGGTTAAAGGGTTGGCTCTGCAGGTAAAAAACCGACGTGAAGAATAGTGCTCGGTTCGAGGACCAGTTCCTCAACATTTCTACATATTTCCTACATCTTGATTCATCTTTTCTCGTAGAAATGGGTTATTTAAATTTTATATTTTTTAAGCTTGTGTTATTAATACTATCAATAATGAGTTCGCATTCAAATGTCTCTCATTCTTAAAATGTGTACTCGTTAATATGTATGACAAGTTTGCAATGTTACAACTTGACGATTGCTATATTTCCGTTTGTGATATTATTATATCCAAGCTCGGAATATAACAACAAAACGGAGCTTCATTATAAGAGACACCAACCGATTGAGTTCTTGAGAATAAATGGCCATGTTTACCATGCATCAAACATCAACAATAAGACATCAAACATTATCCTTAAAACAAGTAAGAGTGTTGCGGTCGAGTGCCCCCACCAGCAAAATACCTTGTTCCAAGTAATGTGGTTCCTATAGCTTTGAACTCCTTTAATTTTAAAATTTATGGGCCTATTTTTGTTTAGTGGTATACAGCATAGACAGATATTGGGCCTTACTGAATATATATTAAGTTACTAGGTTCAAGCTTAAAAATTGTAGCTCTCTTAGAAGAAGGAGGAGGAGGAATTTGCCAAATCTGGAGCAAACTTGCCAAAAATTGTGGCTCTATCTGTTACAGTCTCTGAGATCGACGCGTTCATACAGACAGACAGACGGACAGACGGACATGGCTAAATCGACTCGGCTGTTGATGCTGATCAACAATATATATACTGTATGGTGCCGGAGGTGCTTCCTTCTGGCTGTTACATACATTTGCACAACTTCATGATCTCCTTTTCCCATTTTTAATGAGAAAAAAAATACTTGGATTCAGCGTAAGACATCAAATAGAATGTGGTTTGATTTTCGTCCATCAAAATAACCAAAATTCGCAATCATAATTATAGAAAACATTCGCTCAACACGACAAACGAACTTTATACAGCGATATTTTTTTTGTCATTTTTTTGTCGGTGAACACGTCTTTCTTCTTCAGCTGAAATATGAAGAAACTTATAAAAAATTTCTTAAGAAATCGACTTAATCGACGAATAATTTTCAGAACCTTAGTTTCTTTCCAAACCGAAAAGTTCTGGTTTGGGCTCAGTTACTAGAGGTAACAGATTTAAAGGTCCGGCCCATAGTCCGGGTCGATGGATACGAATAATCCCCAAATGAACCGGTTCTGCGGGACTCGGTTCTAGGTCTAGTTTGTTGCTGCACTAAAATTTAGAAAATATTTCAGAGTTTATTTTTATACACTTGAAAAGTGTATTATAATTTTACTCAGAAGTTTGCAACGCATAGAAGGATCATCTCCGACAACATAAAGTATATATATTCTTGATCAGCGATTAAGCTTTGTCCGTCCGACTGTCAGTCTATCTGTCTGTCCGTCCATCCGTCGGTCTCTTTCTAAGCGAACTAGTCCCTCAGTTTAGAAGCTAACGAGCTGAAACTTTGCACAGAGTCTTCTTTTTACAGAACGCTGCTAATATTTTAGAACTGATGACTACTTCTTGTAGCTGCCATAGAAATGATCGGTCGGAAAATTGGTTTTAGTGAAAAAAATTGTTTTGTTCTCAATACCAGCGCTCTTAAACACGGTCTTTGTTTATATTAAAATCGCTAACCGTAAAATCGAAATCGCTAACCGTTGAGACAACGTTTTTCAAGTGTATTATAACTTCGGCACAGACGAAGTTAGCTTTGCCTTTCTTGTTTGCTGTAATTTAGTTAAGGCCCTCTTCTGGTCTAGAGGGCTAAATTTTACATGTTTTTTAAAAATTCGTGGAAAGAAATCGGGAAGAGATTTTTGTAATTCTGTTTTTTGTATTTGGTTGTACAATTCATTATAAAAAATACAAAATTAAAAATTTCAAAGTCGAGGTCCTGTTCAAAAGTTCTCGGGATCCAAAGTAGGCTCTTCCAAAAAGATGTGTCGATGGTGCCCACGTTTCCTGGTGTTAAAATTATATGGTTAGTATGAATGCCTTTATCGTCCGTAGCAGAATTGTGAAAATAAAATTGAATTTGAAATATGGCGGCCTTTCAAAAACGAAAAATCGATTTTTGACCATTTATTTGCAGTCCATCCAGTGTACAAAAAAATAGTAAAAACTTTTTTTTTCCCAAAGATTGAGGTAGGGACGATAACCACGTTAATTCTGCGTCCATAAAGCTCTAGATCAACGAAATCGGTTCTGTTAAACTTGAGAAAACGTGGGCAACATTTTGAAAAACGTGGTTTCAAGAAAAATGCATTCAAAGTTTGAAGTATGTAATGCGAAAATTACTTGCATTTGTGAAGACATTGGTCGACAAAAAAGCTATATCTTCTAAAGTACTTAGAATTTTTTGAAAAATGCTAAGTTACAATCAAAATGAACATTTTTAAAAAATAATTGTCTAAAATTAAAAGTGATCGGCTTAGGAAGGATTAGATAGAAACTTGTAGCTTATTGGGGGGAGTTGTTTTTTGAGTGTATACGAACTAGTTAAACTTATAT
The DNA here is from genome assembly GCA_018904235.1 of Lordiphosa stackelbergi. NCBI lineage: Eukaryota > Metazoa > Arthropoda > Insecta > Diptera > Drosophilidae > Lordiphosa > Lordiphosa stackelbergi. The sequence continues at coordinate 71,759 of JAEIFU010001013.1, forward strand.
CGAATTTTGGGTATCAGAAGCGGGTAATCAGCTTGATCTCTGTTCTTGATCGCAAGGTCTCTATATTAAATGTCCCCTTTGACCAACTCAAGATCATCGAATATCATTAAACACCTTGTGCTGGTATGATCTTCTCTAGGCTCAGCTGCATTAGCCGAGCACTACGCTTAGTTGTAGTTGTAGACTTTTTGCTTTTCTCACACACACACACACACTCATAGATACTCCACCCACACAAGCAAGTGCAATTTGGAGCCTTGCATATAATGTAAACAAGGACATGCGCAATGCATTGGCGGCTTTGGTTTTTCCCCAACAGGAGAAATGCAATGCAGGCAATGCAATTGCCAACTAGAAGATAGCTGGAGTATGCGGAAGCCAACAGGGTGGGGTGGGTTGATTGGGGGGGATATCTAGTAAATGGCAGCAACGCAAGCGTCGCAGTCAGCGTCAACTTGCCAGAGTTTAGATGGGCAAACTTCGTGTGCAGCAACATCAGCACACAGAGAGACAGACAGAGAGAGAGAGAGAGAGAGATGAAGAGAGTGCGCAAGTCCTGCTGCGAGTGCAGCCCGAAAGGATGCAACGCTGCAAGGCAATGCACTTGGCAGAGAGAAGTAGTCGGCTCCTCTTCTTTTTTTTTTTTGGTTGTGTTGTCTCTTTTCGGCTTTTATTTTAGAAGTTGAGCTCCCCCCCTCTACCCCCTCCCCAAGCTGGGGGGATTTTATTTACTTGACCAGGACTCGTAGCTTTTACATGGGGAGGCAGGCAGCAGCTGTTCATGGAGGCCCAGCACGTGCAGCAAGCAACTGCCACAAGAAGGCAGGCAGCCCCACTGCGTGATTTGTGCGTTGCAATGACGATGACGATGATGATGATGATGATGGGGAGGACGAGGAGGAGGATTGTCTGGGTGGAAGCTGCAGCTGCACTTCTTGTGCGTGGTTGGTCGGCTGCTGCTGTTGGGTGGGTGCGGAAGTGTGGTCGCGTAGACATTGCGTAGAGTCGATGCCAAGTTTTTTCTATTTCTTCTTCGCCAAATCCTCCACCCCCAACCCACCCACTAGGCAGTACATAAAGTGCTCTGTCTCTGTCTCTGTGTGTGTGTGTGTGGGTTTCGCGCGCGAAATTTTCGCAAGGAAAAAAACTTAAACACAGCAAACTTTTACATACATGAGGGGGGGGGGGGGGAGCGCTGCATTTTGCGCGTCTGTAGCTACTTTTTTTTTTGGCGGTTGGCGGTTAAGGGTGGGGTGGGGTGGGCACACGGCTACGCGTCGTGTCGCGATGATGGAACGCCGAACGAACGCATCTATCGGCATCGGCCGTACCGTAGTTGGCATACGGCTTTTGGACGTCTTTTGAGTACAACATTGCTTTTTTATATTCTCGGCTCGACGCACCGCGCCGAGCAAAAAGGAAGACCACCACGCACTACGCTGTGCGCTGAGGCTGTGTTTCGAGCTGAGGTTGAGCCCGAGCAACGGTACGCACAGGCCGGACAGAGCTGGTCCAAGTCGTCGACGGTTCGGTTCATTTTCGGACTTGCTTATTTTCTAAAAACAAAAAACCAAAAAAAAACAAAATCACACACAACCCGTATTATTATATATATAATATATATATATATATATTGTATATAGATATAACTAATATATAAATGGGTGCAAAGTGCGCGCGCGTTTCCCGCCCCCAAAGTCGACGCCTCCGCCTACGCCAACCGCCCTTGGCACGCTGTGCGTCGCTTTGAGTTTCGAGTGCGATCAAATACTATTTCTATATACAATAAATGAAATAAAATATATACCTAATCCACCCACATCCACACATCCACATATATATCAAATCGGACAGCGAGTGTCTCTGTCGGTGTGCGCGTGTGTTTCAAATGAAATGAAATGATGATTTTTTTGTCGACAAGCTCAATTGATTCTTAAATATTTAATTGCAAACACATAAAACAAATCGAACAAATAATTCACTTCTGTGCTCAACAGCGTCGCCTGCTTTCAGTCTGCGTCGTCGTCTGCTAACATCCTCTTGACCCCAAGGAATAATATAATCGAAATAACAAAAAAATGGCTAAGCAAAAAACAAAAACTTAACAATTTACTTTAAACCAACACAAAACTAGGCAAACGTTTTGTGCCTTCTCGAGATACAATTTTTTAGAGGATCGTTTGGCTTGGATCGTTCGCCTTGCGTTTCGTTAATGGCGACGGCGACGCAGACAAAAATGCTTCAATTGCCAAAAAAGCACTGCGTAGCAAATGCCTTGAACTGCCTCCAAAGACTGCCGGTCTGGGCTGTGGACACGAGAGAGAATCTAAACCTGGCCATGGATAAATAACATCAGTAAATTGTCCTGTAGGTTATTTATTTTGAAACACACATTTCATACTATAGATTAATAAGAGGGTTTCATTAGACAGTTTACTCATTTATCATACCGCTGCACTCGCAGCTTTGAGACAGATACCTACACACTGCTCCATCTGTTTCTTGTGGTTGTTGTTGCTGTTTGATAAAATTCTTTATTTTTATTTTGAGTTTAAAGTTCGTTTTTAGATGCCTATGAAATATCATTATAATGAATATAAATGCTTCCATTGAAAACCTAAAAATTTATGAAGAAGCTCCAGTTCGTGGGTTTGAACCAAAATTAACCTAATGGTTTTGTTGGAAAATTTTTGAGTCGACTTTTTGAATAGAAGGTCTTCAAATTGATATCTCCTATATAGAAAAACATCAATTCATTTGATTAAAGTAGAACATAAAACTCCCGGTTTCTTTATATTTTGAAAAGCCTGCTTAACTCAGAGTTATATAGTGTTATATAGCGTCAGTTTGTCTAAGATATCTCTCTTGAAAGTTCTGCTCTAAAAGTGATTTTGAAAGCATATTTATAAAACATATAACAAATGTGTTGCTTTGCTTTATTACTAAGGGAATCATTCAAAAAACTTTGAAATCGAGTATCTGAAAACGATTTTTATATCATCTTTTTATATTAAGGGTAATTATTTTAGATTTTTTTTTATGTGTAATCGGCGGATTTGCTCCTGTTTTCGAGATTTTATTTACACGGGTTTCTTTTTTACACGGGTTTCTATTGACACAGGTTTCTATTAACACGGGTTTCTATTTACACGGGTTCTATTTACACTCGGTTTATTATTCACATATGGTTTTTCATTTACACCCGGTTTCTATTTACACGAGTTTCTATTTACACGGGTTTCTATTTACACGGGTTTATATTTACACACGGTTTGTTATTTACATATGGTTTACACCTGGTTTACTATTTACAGGGTTTTCTCTGGTTTTCGTGCTTTTATTTCCACGGGTTTCTATTTACACACGGTTTACTATTTATAGTATAAATACAGAAATCTCTCGTCTATCAATTTACAGCGTCTGTCCTCGTTCATTTCTGTCTGTACACTACTTCTCGTCCATTCTCTAAGTTCAGTGTGACCATATTCTCTGTCTTAAAAACACCTTAACGCTTTAACAATTGTATAGTTTTTGTTGAACCAAACCGAAATCTTGAGATCAGGCTCAAGTAATTTGTCTCAATTGGTTCAGTTCAAAAAAAAAAAGGATTTTGCCTCACTAAAGACCGTAAGGTCTATATTACTACCTACAGGTTCACAGTAAAAAAAAATGTGGGAATTTCGGGTTGAAACCATTTAGTTTAGATAACGGTTAAGAGGCCAGGTTTTTAAATCGATCATTCCCATCAAAACTAGTCGAATAATGTGAAAATATATTAAATAAATAAATGACAACTTTGAAGATGATTCTAAAACTATTTTTCAGACCGGTCGTTCATTTGACAGCTGTACTACAATATATAGTTGACCAATTTTCCTTAAACATGGCGAAATTAAAATAGCGGTGAAAACTTATAAATACGAAATATGCATTAAAAACAAAAATGTGTAAGAATTATCAATTTTGATTCTATTTCGAGTCGTTCTTAAATAAATCACATTTAGAGCATTTGTAAGAGTCAATTTCGAGTCTTCCTTAAGTCGCCCTTGAGATGAATCTCATTTTAATCATCAAAAGGGCTCGAAAGAGACACATTGAGGTGATTCTTGTTAAAATTATCTTCGCTTCGCATCGCTTTAGAATGCTCCGTTCCATTTCGCAGATTTTTGCATTTCACTAGATTAAGCCAAAGTCGTCTTCTTTTTGGCGTACGTTTGCGACCACATGTTTATTGCTATCATTATGAAATCTAAAACTCGATAAACCGCGTCTTTTGCACTAAGCACAGAGCTAACAAAATGCTATTGAATCGCAATAAAAAAAGTGGGGATTCTTTTGGTTTTCTGTCTTTTTTGTACATCAAAAGCGTTCGAACGTAGCGGAAATGTCCATATTTCTTTTCAGTTTATTATGTTTTATTTAATTTAACACTTATACAAACTTGGATCCTTAGTTTTTATTCTTATGAAATTTTTTGTAATTTCTCTGAATTTACTATACTGGGTATTAAAATGAAAAAAAAATGAGATCAAATTAATTTTGATATACACTTAAAAAAAATGAACTTTTCAAATATATAAATTTGTTCATATTAGATAGCAAGAAAATTTTTACTTTTTGATCTTAAAAAATATCATTTATCTAAATTAATATTAAATAGTTTCAGAATGAATCTAAAATTGTAACAATTATATGTTAAAAAATGTCGATTTGAAACTTTGAACATTTTTATTTAAAATATTTAATCAAATATATATATTAAATTTTATTTATATATTAAGAATATCATTTCTTTCTCTTATATTTTTCTTATTTTGTGAATTTTTATATGCAGGTTTATTATATTTGGTAAAGAAAATTTAATCTCTATCGGCCCTGTTCCGAATTTCGAGTCGGTTTCCGTGTAAACGTTGTCTTTTCTTATTTCAAATTAACAAATCAAAATGGAAGGTGCGAAGAATGTCTGTGGTTACTACATCGGGTCGTTTCTTTTTGAAGAATTGATTCCACTTTACATTGAGCAGTCGGTTTCAATTACTTAACAAATTTTGATTTTCTTCAAACCGGATCTAGTAACCATAGATCTGATTGTCAACTTCCATGTAAAATTGTTCAATTGGTATTCCACTTGCAAACGTTTACACGAAAACCGACTCGGAATTCGGAACAGGGCAGTATGTTTCATGGAATAAAAATTCCATATCTCTAGAGATTTTGTTTTATGAAATCGTTCGAGATTGTATTGTATCCAGAATTAACAAGGATATGGCTTTGTATATTAAGCCGCACAAAGTTTAATATTATCAAGTAATTCGAAATTAGTTCGAAATCAGTATCAGGCCTGTTCCGGTTCTTACTTTTTACAAAATTACTCCAGTTCGAACGAACTACACTTTGCTATTGTATAAAACTGATTGGGAAATCGGTTACAAAACGATTTATTTTTGATTTGATTTTTTTAAGTAGAACTATATGACTGTGGTACATTGAATAGATGGCCAGAATTTGAACAAAATCGTGGGTTAATTTTTGAAAAAAAAAAATTAATTTTGTTTATTCTTAGCTTAGCGTTGTTTAGAAGCTTCCGCAGAATTTATAAACCTCCCTTAATTCTGCAAAAAATGTAAGATACGAAACACATCTTAGTCTTTGGAACTGTTCGGAACCCGAAGGGTTTGCTTTGCAAATATGCCAATTATGAAATGATAAAAAGAAAATTATTGTCATTTCAAATAAAAGAGCTTGTGTTCGGGTTCGGGTTAATACTTTAGATCAGTGGTGGGCATGAAGTTTGAGTTTGGGAGCAGTCCAACAACAGCAACAGAAAAAATCAGCGTTATCATCAAGTCTCGATCGCGCACACTGCACTGCAAAGAGTAGTTATTGAAAAGCAATTTCTTACGCGTTTTATTATAAGCAATGGAAGCAAAAGAGTGCTTAAGATGGTTTAACAAACACAAGAAACCCAACCATGGCATTCTGAAAGATTTATTTCTAGGGTCACTAACCTTACTTGAAATAATAATCTTTTAGTAATTCTTCTTAAACAGTACAGTCTAAAATTTAGATAACTTGCGGTACTTTCTTATCTTTATGCCAAATTAAACCTAATCTTAAGTCTATTTAGCTGTGTCAGTTATGTATATCAGCTGATCTTTTATAATTATTGGCCTTGTTCACCAGCATACATAAAAAATCATACATCAAATACATCAAACATACATCAGAAAAATGTGATTGTCTTATGCTGAACGCTTTTTAATGTAAAAATGGTATCGTTTGGTTTAAAATTACAGCTTAAATTTTCTATTTTTTTCCATTTCATTCATTAAAATCACAAACAGGCATGTTCTCAATTCCACTTCCACGGCAACCTTTCGAAAGTGAAATTGATTCATGTTCTCGCAACACCAAAACGAAAAAGTTTTTCGTTTTGAAAAGTCATGCTTATTGTTATGCTTGTTGGAATGAAAAGTAATTGCCAAATTACGCACTCTTACAGTTGCTAGATGCACATAAAGTACATTTTTCTTAGTTCTGTGATCAATTTAGAAAATGTTAGTGAAATTTAATTAACATTCTAGTCTTTAACTGATTTATAAAGATTTTTGTTGTTTAATGTGTCCAGACTTTGGCTATGCAAACGAAAACGAAAAGTGAAACCTAAAAGTCTGCCTCTCTCATCTTCGAGTGTTCCATTTTCGATCGCTTCGCTTGGAATTCTGGTTGCCCTCTTGTGTATCTAGTGCTATTCTCGCTTGGTTTAGTGGATTGCAAAAAGTAATAGGAGAGCAATTTCATTCGAAATTGAGATTACAAAAACAAAACCGAAGCGGAATGGCGTTCGATTTACTTTTCGAAAAGTAGTGGAAACATGCCTGAAAAGTTGACTATCATGATTGCACAGCACATTCGTTCACCGCAACAATCGAACTAAATCCTTCGATTTGTGCTGGTGAACACGGCCATAATTACTATTTTCTTACTAATTACACAGACTTATTCACATTTGTTAAGTATCCATTTAATGTTTGTTTGATCTAAGATTTTATCCAATGTATCTGAAAATAGTCCAAAGGAACTTTGTTTTCTGAGTAGTTATCGAAAATTATAGCAAATTCAAAAACTACTAAAAAAAAATTTAATTAAATTTGAATTGTCTTGACAAAGGTAAACAAAAAATTCTACTCTATTTTACAGAGTTGCCAACCAATGCTTAACGCATCAAACCTACCAAATTTAAAGTCAATCATTATTTGCACATTTGCACTCTTTTCAAACGGTTTCAAACTTAAACAATCTTTCTTTTTTATCTGACAAAAAGTGTACATCTGCGTAAGGCTGCCTTCACACTGTTCGACAGATGAGACATGATATTCTAGTAGTCATGCTTTTTGGTATGATTTAAATTTGAATAGCTTGTCAAATTCACAAAGTTTCATGGGGAAATGCAGGCCTGGGTCATGTGTCGAACAGTGTGAAGGCAGCCTAATTTTCCAAATTATTTGTATGGATCTATCATATTACTTCTCATTACTAAACTCCTTTTGTGGCTTTAGCTTAAACGCTTTTGGACAATACAAAGCTTAGACTTTATAAGAGGGGGCAGTGGGGATGACTATCTAAAAGGGGTATAAAATTCATACATGGATCAAGGATTCTTAGAACTCTTTCTGAATTTTAAAAAAAAATTTAAAAATTATTTTAAAAGTGGGAGGAAATCTCTGTCCCCAAGGCCAAATTGGGACTCACATACAAAGGGTACTGGTAGCCAAGTTGTTCATGAATTCTCAAACGATTTTGGCATGGAGAGGTGGCTGTTGGCTGTCAGTGCAAACGAGCAAAAATCACTGATGATTTGTTAGAGATACCAATGAAATAGCTGTACAATCAACTAGCCTAATTTGTGGTGTATTATGGTCCTGTTTTTGAAGTTGTGTGCAAGCCTAACAAGACCTTGAGACGGCAAAATATTGGAGGTTTAAAAATTGGATTTTTGTACCATCAGTTGAGGCATCAGATAACAATTGGGCAAACAAATACAAACTGTTTCGGTTGATGAGGGAGTTTTCCTTAGTATTGTTTCGAATTGATAAAATTTCACAAAAAAAAAACCACTTATCTCTATAGCAGTTTCGGAACCTTAATTTTAAATTTAAACAAAAAATTTTATTTTCAATTTTTAATATCATAAAATATGGCCCAGCTTTTTCCTTACCGCCATAAAAGAAACTACTTGTTAGCTTGTTTATTTTGGTAGTTCTCTTAACATAAAACACGTGCATTTAAAAGAAGCTAACATTGCCCCTTCCAAACCCTGTTTTCTTTTTCTTTTTATATACAAAAAAAAAGATGCCCCCCACCAAAATTCGCCTTAATTTTGTTCCGCCGGCCAACTAGAAATTGTCAGCAGTCTTTCTATAATATCTATAAAATGTATCTCAACTAATACTGAGACAAAAGGCTAAGGAGTCTTGGCCTAGACTTAAGTAGAGAGAGTGAAAGAGAGAGAGAGAGACACAAAAAGGGTGGCTCTCACACACACACACACACAAGCAGAGCAGAGCTCATACTCCATTTTGCTGGTTTTGCCCCAACTTGCAGCGCAGTCAACGTCCAAGCTTGCCCCTCCATGTATTTGAAATGCGCACTAGCTCTAGCTCAAAAAAAAAAAAAGAGAGTCGTTGCTCCCCTGACTGGAGCTGGTATGTAAACGTGTGTGCAGCGCTGCCTGCGTTGCTGCCCAGGATTTTGTTTGCAAAAAGCAAACCCCCAAAGGGGACATTCTCTGTGTGTGTGTGTGTGTTTGCAAAATCAACCCAACTCCCCCCTTTTTTGCCTAGTGTGTTTCCTGCGCTCGCGTATTTTTTCGCGGCTGCGGCGAGCAAACATTTTTTTCACTCACACACACATGCAGAGCCAACTCTGGTCCTCGGCCTATTCGCCGCGAAATAATTTTTCGCATTTTTAGTACAAAGCTTCACATCAACGTCGTCGTACAAACAAATTTTTATTTTCGGATTTTTCAATTACGTTTTCATTTATTTTTAAGTATTCATTTTGCGTGCACTCCAAAAACGAAAACCAAAAAAAAAAACAACAACAAAAAGCATCAAACAAAAATCAACCAAAAATATAGATATTGTGTATCCTCGACCAAAAAACCAAAAAGGCAACATAAGAAACCATTTACCGGCTTGGAAAATCTCACACACAATTTGCAAGTGTTTCACATCTCAACTCGACCAGAAGAAACTGTTTTCATTTACGTTTTTTGTCAACTATTTGCATTTCACAAGCATTTTAGTTAATTTAGTAAATAAAAAACAAAAAAAAACCAAACACAAATCGAAAATTTACGAACGAAAATTCAAATGTAAAATCAAAAGTACAAACGGAAGATTGTTGGCCACATTTTGTATAAGTACTCGTATATAGTAGACGTATTTATGATTATTATGATTATGGTTTGTATATATATTTTTTATACGAAAACAACAACAACAACCAAAGCGAAACAACAACATTTTTGATACGCGAAATTACTCATGTGATGCTCTGACTCTGACACGGGTAAGCGAAATGTGTGTTAAATGTGTCCCACCCCCGACCAGTCCTCCCTCAACTCCCTAGACTTGAGCACGAAGACTGCCAGTGGTAGACTTCGGCTGCTTCGTGTCTTGCTGCTTTCTAATTGCGTCGTCATCTCTCTGAGTTGTGTGTGTGCCTGTGTGTGTGTGTGCATTACATTAACCCTACACCTACGCCAAGCAGAGGCAGCAGCACGTCGTTGCTCGGCTTTCGGCCTGGCCTGCTGCTGCTGCCTCTGTCTGCCTGCTTCTTCTAGTTCATCTTAAGCTACGCGCGCGTACGGTCGCCGTTCGTGCTCGTTGCTCGTAACCTGGACTTCGGCTGCTGCTTTCTTCGTTTAGGTATGCCTGCATCTCTGCATCTCTGCGTTTGTGTGTGAGAGCAGGCGCACTTACTTACTTACTTACTGTTGGCTGCGTGTAGGAAATTATCTGCTGCTGCTGCTTGTGCCGGCTGCGACGTCGCCTAATACATATATAAATAATATATATTATTATATGTGGAATATACATATATTTAAAAGCGCTGCTCTCCGTCTCCGTCACCGTCTCCGTCTCCTTCGCTGTGGCTGTGGCTGTGTGTGCGTGGCTGTGTCTGTGTGAGGTAGGAGCTGCTTGCAAGAAAGTGTTGCATACTTATGTGGGCATACGTTGACGTCGCTGCCGCAGCGCCTTGGACTTTGGGTTTTACGTCCAAGCAAGCATTTCACTTTTTGTATTCTAGAATACAAAATTCAGTACGTTTCTAGTCACGCGCTCTGGCAGAAGTTTTACTTGGCGTATGTCTTCTTCTGACCCGAGGCCGACCAAAACGCCGTCTCGACTTGTGTAAAAATTCAATTAAAAAATATTTATTCTACTTAATTAAAAAAAAATAAATATTAAAATAAAAAAATTAATTAAAAACAAAACAAAAGCTTCAGTGTGTAAAAATAAATTAATCAATTCAAAAATTTAATCTTATTAACCAAAAAAAATTAAACAAAATAAAAGCTGCTAGTTGGTTTCTGTGGTATGTGAAACTCAGAGTCACGCTTAGCCAACCAAAACGGCAAGCCACTTGCTGCTTTGGCTGGTACTTGGCAGGAAATTATCTAAAGCGACTTGGATTCGCCGCAGCTCTGCTCAACTTAGTCAGCAAAAACACACACACACACGCTCACACGCGCCCACAGAAAGCCTAATTTTATATAAATACACGCACACAGAATTAGAGAGAAAGCGAATATAAAAGCTCTGGGCACAGGTTTCTTATGAGACATTTGATCGTCTCAGCAGCAGCAGCCGCACCAACACCAGCCAGTTTAATTAGTCCTTCCTAGTCCAAGTGTTCAAATCAAATTATGGTACGAGACCTCCCAAAAATCTATTCTACTAACAAATCCTTAAAAAACTGTGACAAAAAAAAAACAAGTGCAAAGCAAAAGTGTGAAAAAAAAAATAATACAACTTTAAAATCAAATAATTTTTGTGATCAAAAATAAACAAAGTGACTTCAAATAAAACGAAAATCAAATTTAAAAAAAAATTCTGAAATAAAATTAAGAAGAAATTAAGAAGTTTTTGATATTTTTTGGATTTTTTAAGTTTTAGTTCAATTTGTTCAATAAGAATAATTTTACTTCTTTACCTTTTATAGAGTTCTCAATAAACTTTTATAAAAAATAAAAAAACAGATTTACCACCACTTTAAATTTCTTGAAGGAGTTTTCACAAAATGTCCAAAAATCTTAATTCAAATATGTCAAAGGGCCAATGACTTATTCTACTGCTAAACCCACAATATGATAATTTAATTGTTAGGCTGCATGACATCTGGTAGGCCCGCATTTCCCCATGAAATTCTATCAATTTGACAAGCTATTCAAATTAAAAACAGAACAAAAAGCATTACTACTAGACTATCATGTGTCTTGTGTCGAACAGTGTGAAGGCAGCCTTAGTTTAGTAATGGATAAATCTATGTAGAAGTTTAGAAATCAACCTTAAGGGCCGATTTGTCTTCTTCCAAGCAGCTGCCATTTCTCAGCTAAGCTAACAATTTACTCTGCTATTTGTAAGTTGATGCAACATATAGCTCTAAGCAGAAAATAAGAAATTGACCCTAAAAAGGCCTCATTCAGATGACATAAAATTTGATATATTTATATAAACGTTGCTATGCTTTTTATTTGCGATTTTTTTAGCTGGCTCGAGGTCAATGTTCCATATAAATTGTTGTTTTTTGTGTTATATTGTTTACAGCCCTGAAGACGAATCTCGAAGGGGTTTAAAATATATTTAAAAAAACAAAAACTCGTGTTTCTTTGTTTTTGATAAGCACGTAAAAAACATTGACCTCGAGCCAGCTAAAAAAATCCCAAATATTTATATAAACTTTGACGTAAAAATCGTGCGTTTTGTAAATCGGCCTTTGGTGTTTTATAACTCGAAATGTGTTACAAATTTTAAAAAACTAAAATTTACATACTTAGAACTTACTTTTTTTTTAAGGGTCGACTTCTCTTCTTCCAAATATGTGATTTTTTGTCATTTACCAATTTACTTTGTTATGTCTTAATTTAGTCGAAGAGTTGACATCGGCCCTAACTTGTATAATTTATTAATTACTTTAAACCTCAAATTGAAATTAGGCAATGTGAAAAATTACTCATACGACACGTACACCAAAGTCAAATTTGTGCCTTTACCTCTTGTTTACGTTTCAATTCAACGTAGTTTTGTTTGCTTTAAAACAAAGTTTTTGTGTATACTGTTTTAACTAAGTGCCACACTGCGTATGAGTGATTTAAAAGAATTAAAACTTTGCAAAACTTCTCTAAACTAATACTAAATTTTATAATTTTTGTTTTCTTTTCTGCTAAGTTTATACAAAATTTAACAGATAGTAAGCTGAGTATAATATCTAGCTTTTCGTTGGAATTTCTTTTCTCCCAGATAGCTGCTATGTGTCAGATTATCGTAGATTTTACACTGTTATTTGTGAGTTTATGTGACACATAGCTCTATGTAGATAGGTGAAATCGGCCCTAAGTCTTTTGACTTGGTTTATGCGGATTTTTTTTTTTGCGTAAAATAAAATTTGAATGTTAATTATTCGCTTGGTATCGGCCGTTGTGTAAGACCATGTAAATTTGATTCGTATGCCTAATATTCACAACAACGAACCTCAAATCCGCAAAATGCCAAATAGTAGGTCTCAGTATTCCCAAAGCTTCTATTAATAGTTATAAAAACCTTTGAAACAACAAGTCGTAACCTCTTTTCTGCTAAGTTTACACCAATATTTCAAAGATTTACCAGGATTCAAAATGCTTTGATGAGAATTAAGCATAGCTTTTTCAAAAAAAGGCACAGCCAGATTTGCGGGCCTCAATGCTATTCATTTTTAAGTGTGCAGTTTTGAAGTACATCAACGAAATGCCATTTCGCGACTTTTTTATACTTCAAGTACCAACCTTGCATTTTTTTGCAGCGCTTTTATCATTTCAATCACAACCCATTTTCAGGTCATCTACCCACTAACATTTTGCATTTTTTTCTTTGTGTCAGAGCTGGCATGTCCACATTTCCAATGAATAATTTTTACGATTTTTCAAATGCAAGCTGTTACCCATAAAATTCTCCGAAATTTTGAACACTATTTATTAAACACTTCTAATTGAGGTTGCACTTTGTCTTCTACTTGTCAAATTGTCATTCTAGATTCAACTTCAAATTTTTCAGTATTTTAAAAGTTGTGGAAGGTGGTTAAAATTTATTAAAACAAGTAAACAAACAAAAAGAATTCTTAATGTTTCGTTATAGTAATATCTATAGCCAGTAAACGCCGATGATGCTTCACTGAACGATCGGGTATCTGGGAATGACTAGGGAAGCCAAGAGTAATAGGTTTGGTAGCAAGGGCAGAGAGTTCGGCGATCGACTTCAAACCAATCGATCTGCGTTAAATGTAAATCACCTTAGCTTTCACTTTAATTAGTGTAAATTTCTTCCACAAAAGGTATTTACAAACAGTTGAAGGAATTGTTGAGTTGATGAATTTTCAACACGTTTAATTGTGAACAACCCTTTTTGACAACATGCCAGTTGAATTGGTAGGTTTTTTTTTTCATTTTATTAATTTTATTATAAAAATGTACGCTTTAAAACGGACAAGTAAAGCATTAAAACCAACTGACCAACCTTTCAATATATATAGCAATGCAATGAATTTATTTAATATTGTTGTGTGTTGTACATCAATTTGTATGCGTAAGAACTTAAATTGCAAAAAGTGGTGGCTCGAATTATTTTTGAAAATTTCTAAAAAATAATCAATTAGTAATCGTGTGAAACCGAAAATAATCGTAATGTAATCATTATTTTGCCTTTTAAGAAATAAATAATCAAATATGTTACTTAATCGTAATCTTTA